>JAVVLW010001329.1:0-73000 GCA_034401795.1 Chaetoderma sp. LZ-2023a | reverse complement strand
GGCCTATACAGTGTTCACGTGATGAGGGTGGTAACTATACAGTGTTCACGTGGTGAGGGTGGTTAGCTATACAGTGTTCACGTGGTGAGGATGGGTAGCTATACAGTGTTTACGTGGTGAGGGTGGGTAGCATGGCTTATACAGTGTTCACGTGGTGAGGATGGGTAGCCATACAGTGATCATGTGGTGACGGTGGCTAGCATGACATATACAGTGTTCATGTGGTGAGGGCGGGTAGCATGACCTATACAATGTTCACGTGGTGATGGCGGGTAGCATGGCGTATACAGTGTTCACGTGGTGAGGATGGATAGCTATACAGTGGTCACGTGATGAGGGTGGCTAGCATGGCTTATACAGTGTTCACGTGGGGATGGCGGGTAGCATGACCTATACAATGTTCACGTGGTGATGGCGGGTAGCATGGCGTATACAGTGTTCACGTGGTGAGGATGGGTAGCTGTACAGTGGTCACGTGGTGAGGGTGGCTAGCATGGCCTCTACCGTGTTCACGTGGAGATGGCGGTTAGCATGGCTTATACAGTGTTCACGTGGTGTGGATGGGTAGCTATACAGTGGTCACGTGGTGAGGATGTGTAGCTATACAATGTTCACGCGATGAGGGTGGGTAGCTATACAGTGTTCACGTGGTGAGGATGGGTAGCTATACAGTGTTTACTTGGTGAGGGTGGGTAGCATGGCTTATACAGTGTTCACGTGGTGAGGATGGCTAGCTATACAGTGATCACGTGGTGAGGGTGGCTGGCATGACTTATACAATGGCCACGTGGTGAGGGTGGGTAGCATGAATTATACAGTGTTAACGTGGTGAGGGCGGGTAGCATGACCTATACAGTGTTCATGTGGTCAAGGCGGGTAGCATGGCTTATACAGTGTTGACGTGGTGAGGATGGGTAGCTATACAGTGGGCACGTGGTGAGGGTGACTAGCACGGCGTATACAGTGTTCACGTGGTGATGGCGGGTAGCATGGCGTATACAGTGTTCACGTGGTGAGGATGGGTAGCTATACCGTGGTCACGTGGTGAGGGTGGCTAGCATGGCTCATACAGTGTTCACGTGGAGATGGCGCGTAGCATGGCTTATACAGTGTTCACGTGGTGTGGATGGGTAGCTATACAGTGTTCACAGGGTGAGGATGGGTAGCTATACAGTGTTCACGGGGCGAGGATGGGTGGCTATACAGTGGCCACGTGGTGAGGATGGGTGGCTATACAGTGGCCACGTGGTGAGGATGGGTAGCTATACAGTATTGACGTGGTGAAGATGGGTAGCTATACAGTGTTCACGTGGTGAGGGCGGGTAGCATGACTTATACAGTGTTCACGTGGTGAGGGCGGGTAGCATGGCCTATACAGTGTTCACGTGATGAGGGTGGTAACTATACAGTGTTCACGTGGTGAGGGTGGTTAGCTATACAGTGTTCACGTGGTGAGGATGGGTAGCTATACAGTGTTTACGTGGTGAGGGTGGGTAGCATGGCTTATACAGTGTTCACGTGGTGAGGATGGGTAGCCATACAGTGATCACGTGGTGACAGTGGCTAGCATGACTTATACAGTGTTCACGTGGTGAGGGCGGGTAGCATGACCTATACAATGTTCACGTGGTGGTGGCGGGTAGCATGACGTATACAGTGTTCACGTGGTGAGGATGGATAGCTATACAGTGGTCACGTGATGAGGGTGGCTAGCATGGCTTATACAGTGTTCAAGTGGAGATGGCGGGTAGCATGACCTATACAATGTTCACGTGGTGATGGCGGGTAGCATGGCGTATACAGTGTTCACGTGGTGAGGATGGGTAGCTGTACAGTGGTCACGTGGTGAGGGTGGCTAGCATGGCCTATAAAGTGTTCACGTGGAGATGGCGGTTAGCATGGCTTATACAGTGTTCACGTGGTGTGGATGGGTAGCTATACAGTGGTCACGTGGTGAGGATGGGTAGCTATACAATGTTCACGCGATGAGGGTGGGTAGCTATACAGTGTTCACGTGGTGAGGATGGGCAGCTATACAGTGTTTACGTGGTGAGGGTGGGTAGCATGGCTTATACAGTGTTCACGTGGTGAGGATGGGTAGCTATACAGTGATCACGTGGTGAGGGTGGCTGGCATGACTTATACAATGGCCACGTGGTGAGGGTGGGTAGCATGAATTATACAGTGTTAACGTGGTGAGGGCGGGTAGCATGACCTATACAGTGTTCATGTGGTCAGGGCGGGTAGCATGGCTTATACAGTGTTGACGTGGTGAGGATGGGTAGCTATACAGTGGGCACGTGGTGAGGGTGACTAGCATGGCGTATACAGTGTTCACGTGGTGAGGGCGTGTAGCATGGCATATACAGTGTTCACGTGCTGAGGATGGGTAGCTATACAGTGTTCACGTGGTGAGGATGGGTGACTATACAGTGGCCTCGTGGTGAGGATGGATAGCTATACAGTGTTCACGTGGTGAGGATGGCTTTGCTATACAGTGTTCACGTGGTCAGGATGGGTAGCTATACAGTGTTTACGTGGTGAGGGTGGGTAGCATGACTTATACAGTGTTCACGTGATGAGGATGGTAACTATACAGTGTTCACGTGGTGGGGGTGTGTAGCTATACAGTGTTTACGTGGTGAGGATGGCTAGCTATACAGTGTTTACGTGGTGAGGGTGGGTAGCATGGCTTATACAGTGTTCACGTGGTGAGGATGGGTAGCCATACAGTAATCACGTGGTGACGGTGGCTAGCATGACTTATACAATGGCCACGTGGTGAGGATGGGTAGCTATACAGTGTTCACGTGGTGAGGGCGGGTAGCATGATTTATACAGTGTTCACGTGGTGAGGACGGGTAGCATGACCTATACAATGTTCACGTGGTGATGGCGGGTAGCATGGCGTATACAGTGTTCACGTGGTGAGGATGGGTAGCTATACCGTGGTCACGTGGTGAGGGTGGCTAGCATGGCTCATACAGTGTTCACGTGGAGATGGCGCGCAGCATGGCTTATACAGTGTTCACGTGGTGTGGATGGGTAGCTATACAGTGTTCACGTGGTGAGGATGGGTGGCTATACAGTGGCCACGTTGTGAGGATGGCTGTCTATACAGTGTTCACGTGGTGAGGGCGGGTAGCATGGCTTATACAGTGTTCACGTGATGAGGATGGGTGGCTATACAGTGGCCACGTGGTGAGGATGGGTAGCTATACAGTGTTCACGTGGTGAGGATGGGTAGCTATACAATGTTCACGCGATGAGGGTGGGTAGCTATACACTGTTCACGTGGTGAGGGTGGGTAGCTATACAGTGTTCACGTGGTGAGGATGGGTAGCTATACAGTGTTTACGTGGTGAGGGTGGGTAGCATGGCTTATACAGTGTTCACGTGGTGAGGTGGGGGGGGGGGCTATACAGTGGCCACGTGGTGAGGATGGGTAGCTGTGCAGTGTTCACGTGGTGAGGATGGGTAGCTATACAGTGTTCACGTGGTGAGGGTGGGTAGTATGACTTTTACAGTGTTCACGTGGTGAGGGCGGGTAGCATGACTTATACAGTGTTCACGTGGTGAGGGTTTGTAGCATGACTTATACAGTGTTCACGTGGTGAAGGCGGGTAGCATGACCTATACAGTATTCACGTGGTGAGGGCGGGTAGCATGGCTTATACAGTGTTCACGTGGTGAAGATGGGTAGCTATACAGTGTTCACGTGGTGAGGATGGGTGGCTATACAGGGGCCACGTGGTGAGGATGGGTAGCTATACAGTGTTCACGTGGTGAGGATGGCTGGCTATACTGTGTTCACGTGGTGAGGATGGGTAGCTATACAGTGATCACGTGGAGAGGATGGCTAGCATGGCTTATACAGTGTTCACGTGGTGAGGGCGGGTAGCATGGCTTATACAGTGTTCACGTGGTGAGGATTGGTAGTTATACAGTATTCACGTGGTGAGGATGGGTGGCTATACAGTGGCCACGTGGTGCGGATGGGTAGCTATACAGTGTTCACGTGGTGAGGATGGGTGCCTATACAGTGTTCACGTGGTGAGGTTGGGTAGCTATACAGTGTTCACGTGGTGGGGTCGGGTAGCATGACTTATACAGTGTTCACGTGGTGAGGGCGGGTAGCATGGCTTATACGGTGTTTACGTGATGAGGGTGGGTAGCTATACAGTGTTCACGTGGTGAGGGTGGGTAGCTATACAGTGTTCACGTCGTGAGGATGGGTAGCTATACAGTGTTTACGTGGTGAGGGTGGCTAGCATGACTTATACAATGGCCACGTGGTGAGGATGGGTAGCTATACAGTGTTCACGTGGTGAGGCCGGGTGGCATGACTTATACAGTGTTCACGTGGTGAGGGCGGCTAGCATGACTTATACAGTGTTCACGTGGTGAGGGCGGGTAGCATGACCTATACAGTGTTCACGTGGTGACGGCGGGTAGCATGGCATATACAGCGTTCACGTGGTGAGGATGGGTAGCTATACAGTGACCACGTGGTGAGGGTGGCTAGCGTGGCGTATACAGTGTTCACGTGGTGAGGATGGGTAGCAATACAGTGTTCACGTGGTGAGGATGGGTGGCTATACAGTGGCCACGTGGTGAGGATGGGTAGCTATACAGTGTTCACGTGGTGAGGATGGCTGGCTATAAAGTGTTCACGTGGTTAGTGTGGGTAGCATGGCTTATACAGTGTTCACGTGGTGATGATGGGTAGCTATACAGTGTACACGTACATCAATACTCTATCAGAAGGATGCAGCGAGGAAGTACGTGACCTCACCAATTTGTACTGCACTGATGATAACTGTACACTCGTTAAAATAACACGCCATTGTGCATCATCTGGGTTGCCATGGAATTTTGTTCTTGCGATCTTCTAGACTGTCCAAATGCAGATAGTAGTTTCATTGTTAGTTATGATAGTGTTGATTTTAGTAATTGAATTGTGATAAACATATAATTTGCTGCAAACACCTACAAATTAAAGGGGATATACAATAAAAACCTGTCATTTGGTTTTGGCCCCATAATGTTGTGTTTCTTAAAGAAAGGCTGTGCGCGCACTACCTTTCTTATATATCTCCCTTTTGTTACATAAAAATCTATTTTAATAGCAGACTGACTTGTAATAAGCACCATTTTGTTGCTCGATAATGTGTGTTATTTGGCGGGTTTCATTAAGCATGACAGAAATACATACACACTGTATACGCTATTAATAATACCCTATATACATTGTAAGAGGAATCAATGTTCTTTCAAATCACCCAGTGATCATGATTGTAGTAATGGAACATACAAACAACAAATTAAGAGTGATGTACAGCAAAAACTGTCTGTAGCCACCATATGTTATTGTGGCTACAATACATGATGGTTCTCTTAGACATGTGGTTGTAAGTCCACCTGTCTTGAATAATGATCGCTAAATGTATCAACATTTAGCGATGCTAAAAGCAATTTTCAAAGCAGACTAACTGGTAATAATTGCCAACTATTTAATACTACTGCATAATGCTCCATGTTTTACAGCATTGTGGGAGTTTTTTGCCTTACTATTGTGGTTCCTTAAGACAGGTTATGGTAGGAGCCACTAGTCTTAAATAACTACTGTTTTGTGATCCCAAACTCAATCTTTATACTACATTAAATTATAATAAGCAACCATTTATCGTTAGTAACCATTTTTGTTGCTCTATACTGTGCCTGTTAAATAGGCTGGTTTGGAAAAACTATTACGGCAGAAATACATACATACTGTATATATCGCTCTTAGTTTATTGCTGAATATAAATCTACTTATAAAAATAATTAATACATATATAAGAGGAATATATCTTCTTTCAAATGACACCAAATGCGTTACCCTATGATAACAAATAATTTATTTGTGCCACTTTTTGTATGTGATGTCGAAATACAACTGGTCGAAAGCCGATTAATACGTATTTATCAGTACATCTGAAAGGTGTCATGGCAATATATGAAAGACACATTTTATTTTGACACAACCATCATTTTCTCATTAATAATACATAACTCTTCAAGAAAAAATAGGTTGTCTTTTCTTCTTAGATAGGTAGGGGTTGTTCCCATTTTAGGCCCGTTTTGAGTTTTGGCCGCTGCAATACTAATGTCAGACTCGCGCCAGATTTGAGTAGCATGCCTATATCATGCAGACATACAGTACATGTTTTCATTAGGCTTAAGCTTGTCCCCGTTTAGTTATATTAATTGGACCAACAAGGGCTATACGAGGATGAAAACAAATACAGATGACAACAAAAGTGTTTTAATGATATAATACAAATTATAAAGATGTTATAATAATTAGGCCTACCTGTTAAATTTGAATCGGTAACTGGCGATAATCTACGTCATTCCAAAACAGACTCAATATCGAATTTATACCATTATAGTCCAGTAAAACTACAAATTAACCTAGAACAAATTGCAACAGAATTTATTTCTTTTCTGCGGCATTCATGGGACTGCCAGGTGTCACATATCAAAAGTCCTCCAAAATCCCTCGATGGGAAAGTGGGTAAATTCGCATATTTAGCTACCGCCAATATCCGAATAATGAAACTTCCCTTACCTGCTTCATTCCGCAAATAAACGAAGTAGAAATGTTGTCTAAGCTCTGAATTTCATGGTCACGGAAGACAGTAAGCAATTGGCAATATTGCCTTGAACCTCTTGTACAAATTCTCCAAACCACAGATTAAATATGGTTGTATGCACAGGGCCGGGGTAATTTAAAAAAATTATATTTAAAGTAAGTTTAATTTTGTTTTTCGCTTTTAAAATTTTATCTAAAATAAATTGCATTTTAATTTTCACTTTTATCTCACAATTTGAATAAATTTCTATACAATTCAATCAGAATATGGACATGGATTTAGATACATGCGTTATTTGTAACCAGAGCCTAGAAAATGGCTCACAAACTGTTAAGCTTCGAGTTAAAGGCTGTGACGGTATTAACAATGCTAGCAGAGCCCGTGAAAGCGATGTCATAGCTGAAGTAGGACAGAGGGTTCATGTAAAATGTCGACGGGAGTTCATTGATCCCAAGCGGATTGCCCGTGACGCAGAGAAAATTGAACAATCTCCGCCACCCATGCGAACACTCCGTTCAGAAAGTCCAACATTCAATTTTAGTGAACATTGTTTGCTATGCGGATACCCTGCAGAAATTCAAGATGGAAAGAAACGTGGCTATGATATTTATCCAGTAAATACTCATGACTTTCAATGTAGTATCGCCGAGGCCTGTGAGCAGAGAAAAGACGAATGGGGAAAACTTGTAGCTGGGCGGCTTGCCTTCACGCCGGATTTATGCGTTGTCAATGCAGTATACCATCAAAGCTGCAGCGTAAATTTTCGAACCATGAAAAATATCCCTCAGCTGCACTCATCTTGCTCATCCCAAAAACATGGAAGGCCAGAAGACTTGGACAGAGTAAGAGCATTTAGTGCGACAATGGCATTTCTTGAAAATAATGATGATGAGCAGCTGACCCTGCACGACCTCGTTAATAAAATGCAAGAGTATCTCGATGATAAAGAGAATAAAGCATACAGTACAAAATACATGCAGGATAAAATAAAAGATAATTATGGCGATGAAATATTTATTAGCACTGTGAATGGCAAGCCAAACGTTGTTACCTTTCGTTCTAAAGCATCTACTATTTTGACTGACTTCTATAAGGAACAGAAGAGAAAGGATTCCAAATCAGAGAGCATGCTAATCATCCAGACAGCTGCCAAACTGCTTAGACACAATATTAAGTTAATTGATTCATGCACATCATCTGAAAGCTGTCCATCAAGGGAGCAAATGAGCGACCCAGTAAAGGCATTGAATTATTTACCACAGATACTGCGGGAATTATTGCGGATTTTGTTTACTGGAAAAGACACAGAAATGAAACAGGCATCAGTTGGACAGGCTATTATGCAAGGAACTCGTCCTAGAGTTATTTTGGCACCTTTGCAGTTCGGGCTGTCATGTGAGATGCACCATAAATTTGGATCTAGATTTATTGTTGACACCTTGTACAAGCACGGATTTGGATGTTCATACGCAGAGATACAGAGGTTTGAGCGCAGTGCATCACTTCATGGTGGAGATCTACCACAGCCATTATCAGGTGAGTTCATTCAGTTTGTTGCCGACAATGTGGATCACAATATTTGCACAATAGATGGGCATAATACATTTCATGGAATGGGAATCATTACATCTGTTACACCAGGAAACCTTTCGTGCAAACTTATTCCAAGGATAAATGTAACATCTGAAGATATCAAGCAAGTTGGCAAGATCTGTATCAGGAACTTTGAGTCTCAGCATACCAGGAACTTCCCATTGACCTTTAAGGAGTTAACTGCGATGGAACAAACAGACCCAACAGCTGACATTGACATCCTCTGGGATTTCTCTTTGTTTCTGCGTTCAAGGGGACAGTCATGGTCTGGCATGATGCAAACTGTTCACCAAGGAGTTTATCCAGGTAAATCGTCTGTTATTTTCCTTCCGATGATAGATCTAGAGCCAAGTAACATGACCTGCATCTTTTCCACTTTGACTTATGTTTGTGAACAGGCACACCGATACCATGTTGCACCCGTGATTACATTTGATCAGCCCTTATTTTGGAAAGCTATGACTATCATAGAGATTGAGCCGAGCTGGAGTCCATTAAAGCAAATTATTCTAAGACTCGGAGGTCTTCATATGGAGATGAGATTCCTTGGCTGCATTGGTCACTTAATGGCAGGAAGCGGTCTTGCGCCTATTCTAGAGGTAGTCTGCGCTGAGAATGCTGTCAAACACATTCTTAGTGGAAAGGCAATTTCTCGAGCAGTTCGAGGACACCTCATGGTTTTTGCTTCTCTCAGTACAATCTTGATTGCAAATGCATACAACCTACCACTACCTACAATTGCAGATGCTGAAGTTGACACAGTAGAATATTCCGCTGCAATGCATTCAAAAGAATTGTTTGATAATGATGATAATGTTGCAGGACATGAAACGATTGAAAGTTCCCTAAATAAAAGTCTGGTTAAAGTTGGAGAGCTCTATGATGACATTATCAAAAATCCGTATGTAGCTACAAGATTGTCCTCGGAAAATGCATTACATGATGTCAAGGACAAACTAGACTCAGAGAAGGTGGTCATGAAAGATAAGAGGACTGCACGACTCTGGCTTTTGTATATGGAGTTGGTTGACATTCTGCGCAAATTCATTAAGGCAGAACGAACTGGTGATTGGAACATGCACCTTCAGACCGTTCGTGAGATGCTTCCATATTTTGCAGTTGCTGGGCATAATCTGTACGCCAAGTCTGCATATGTATATTTACAAAAGATGTTAGAAATACCTGAAAGTCATCCAGATATACATACCAGCTTCCTCAATGGTCATCATGTCATTCATCGAAGTGATAGGTATTGGGCAGGGTTATCTACTGATCTAGTTATTGAGCAGGTCCTTATGAGAAGTATAAAGTCAAGTGGTGGTCTAACACGAGGTCGTGGAATGACAGAACTTCAGCGTCTTGTTTGGTTGTTGTCTATGCCCGCATGTGCAGATGTGTGTAATGCAATGCAAGAGCTCTCTGGGGTAAACTGTGATTCAAGTGAACAACACAAAGATTCCACACAATCTCGAATAAAGCATGATATGGATGATACTTACAAAATTCTCAAAATCCTTAGTGAACTGAATCCATTTGGACCAGACCCTTCTCTTACAGGACTTGGTAGTGGATTGTCTGCACATGAATCAGTCAATGTTGACGATGCTAAAGATATTGGAGAATCAATTATTAATTCGATGTGTGGCCAATGTGTATCAAGCATTTCGTTCCAGAGAAAGAGACAAGCTATTACCTTAGCATCCAAAACATCTCTCAAGATTGATGATGAATGTGTACAAATTGATCCACAACTCCTATTTCAAAGACTCAGTTTAATTGCTACAAATGGATCAAAAGGGAATCCAGCATCTTATTTTGAGTATGAGTTGTGCACTCATCCGCCCGCACTCTTTGATAATTCATCTCTTCCATGGGAAGCAAATAAGCCGGCACTTGCTGATGCATTGTGGAAATTAATTCAAAATGAAGATGCAGTCCTTCCAGATTCTGTCCACTATGTGCTTGATGGAGGAGCTCTATTACACCGTGTTCCATGGCAGCGTGGAGAGACATTTGCAAATGTTTGTCAAAGATATGTAAAATATTGCATACGGAAATATGGAAAGGCTACAGTAGTTTTTGATGGTTATGACCAAGGCCCAGACATAAAAGATGTAACACATAAGAGGCGAACGCGTGGATCAGGCGCAACTGTTGTACTGACTCCGCAAACAGTTGTAACTCTGAGTAAGCCTGATTTTCTTAGTAACAAGCAGAACAAACATCGGTTCATATCAATCTTAAGTTCATCTCTCGAACAGGCTGGATGCTTAACGATAAAGGCAAGCGGTGATGCTGATGTCTTAATTACGCAAACGGCTATCTTGGCTTCAAAGTCAACAAATACTGCTCTTGTTGGAGACGATACTGACCTACTGGTGTTGCTTCTATACCATACTGATATGAATGGCTGTCAGCTATTTTTCAGACCAGAGCCAAAGCAAAATGCAAAGAAACCCCGACTGTGGAATATCAAAATGGCAAAGGGAAAACTCGGGTTCTGTTTGTGCTCACAGCTGTTATTTATCCATGCTATCCTTGGCTGTGACTCAACATCTAGGCTTTATGGAATTGGAAAATCTGCATCCCTTAGCAAAATCCAGTGCTGCAAAGAACTCTCTCAAATTGCTGAAGTGTTTACAATGAGTAATGCGAATAAAGATGACGTGATAAAAGCAGGTGAGAAGGCAATGCTTATTCTATACAATGGCACTTCAATGAATAGTCTAGTTGCTTTGCGGTACAAGCGATTCAGGGAGAAGGTTGCAAAAAGTTCCAAGTATGTTGAAGCACGAGATTTACCACCAACACCCGCATCCGCAAAGTTTCACAGTCTTCGCGTGTACTACCAAATTCAAGTTTGGAGAGGAGATGCTGGAGATATGGATCCAACAGAATGGGGCTGGAAAGTTCTCAACCACCAAATGCTGCCTGTTAAGACTGACATGCTGGCAGCACCTGACGATTTACTGTATTCATTTAGATGCAGCTGCAAAACTGGCTGTGAATCAAAGAGATGCACCTGTAGAAAACATGGGCTCAGCTGCACATCCGCCTGTGAAGACTGTAAGGGTCTCAGTTGCTCGAATTCAATAACGCTCATTGAGGAAGATGACTTGGATAATTGATGCAAGATGAAATTAATAGAAACCAGGTGCCTATGCCATACTATTTCATCTTAGCTTAGCTTAGAAACATACAATACCGTGACATAATAAAATATAATATGTATTGTATCAATATCAATGATGAATGAATGAATGAATGATAGTGCATTTATATTGCGCTGAACTCCATGCGATTGCATGCTCTAAGCGCTGTATATCTCATCCCCTGTTCATTTGACAGTGCCCCGGCAGCCACATACGGCGCATAGAGAGCTATGATGGTATTAGGTAAATTCATGCAAGTGGCATAACACAATACATTTAATTTGTGGAGAATATGTCAATCGTATTCATTTATTACTAAAAAAGTCCAAAAATACCCAGTCACACATATATTACATACCGGTTTTAAAGAAAGATTTTTCAGGTGAAATGGCCCAAATCTGGTAATAATTATGCAAATTTTACCCTTTCCCCTATTGGAATTTTGGAGGACTTTTGATATGTTGTACATGATGCCCCACCCCCACCCCCCCCCCACCCCCCCCCCCCCCCCTATACACTGGGCGAGGTAAAAAAATTATGTTGCAATTTGTTCCGGGTTAAAATATTTTTGGCCTAGATTGACTGGACTATTACAGACCGAGTATTAGTTCGAGGGCGACGTCGGGGCGACGTCGGGGCGACGTCGGGGCGACGTCGGGGGAGACGTCGAGGGAGACGTCGGGGACGACGTCGGAGGCGACGTCGCCCTATTTAAATAACGTCGCATGTTTTTATCGCCCACGACGCGCGACGCACGACGACAATTTTAGAACACCATACTTTTGTCTTCAGATTTTGAAAGTAAAAGGATTAACTAACCATAAGCAGTCTGTTTGGATTAGAAACTGTTTCTAAGCTACTAACCAGCTGCCTTCAGTAAAACACAATCTTCTAGTTCTAATTATCACATGTTCTACCCATCGTTACAAGAGATGACTTACACCTGAGTACGGTTGTGGCACTAACATGGTTACTCTAGTAGGAAGATTAGCGTGTGTAACACTAGTGTCTTAAGATTTTGAAAGTAAATGGAGCAACAGGATGTGTAAGACCAGAGTAATGTTTATGTACATCAGTCAGTTGTCTCTAACAGTATGCCAAGAGTGATGCGTTTTATTGACCTTGGCGCCAGTGTTTATACAATTAGCCATACTTGCCCTTCTAAAACCCTAGCTCCGTAAATCGTTGTAGCTATGGGTCTGATGCTGTTTTTCTCGATAGGTTTATGACCACTACAAAATTGTCTAATGCTAGTGGCAGTCTGCTAACGACGCGCTAACAAGGATGTGATGATTTGAGATAAAGCTGGAATGACAATTTTATAAACCATGCTAAAATTCTCACTTCTATCTGTCTCAAAATCCTCAATAGTCGCAGCACGATCGCCTGTTTCAGTTTATGCTGTTATTTGCTAATACTAGTAAATGTTCATCAGGGTTTTGTTGATCAAAGTGTAGCCTCTAGACTAACAAGACATTCAATGTGACGGGAAATGTTGTTTCCACACATCAAGGTACATATCAATATATTAAAGCAATCCTTCTTGTGTCAACATAATCATTTAATGGTCAAGCCGACCAAAATGGCGTCTTCAGTGATCTTGAGACCGTCCATTTGCCGGCCAATAGAAGACCATTTTTGAAGATTTTCCGCTGGAATCACTGGCTTTGTAACCGAGCCAGTCATTCCTGTGGTAAATTTCAACAAATGCTCTTATATTGGCCTACAAATGGACACTCTAGCCAAGCAAAAAGATTGAATTTTCCTGATCATTAACTGTTTCATGGTCAAGTGACCCAAAAGTGCATCTGCAGCACGTTGAGATAAGAAGGGTTAATGTACAGGTCATGCAAGAGATCGTGTTTGTGTGCACAATAATAAGAGGTATTACCTATCAGCGAGGTCACATGACCAAATGCTGGCATTTTATTGGTCTACTTGATGCGTCAATGATTCAGCAGTGTTCACACTCTAGTTGAGAAGGGTCATAGTATTTGTAGATCGACAAGGCTGCATTGTGATGAACGGTCAATGATTCAGCAGTGTTCACACTCTAGTTGAGAAGGGTCATAGTATTTGTAGATCGACAAGGCTGCATTGTGATGAACGGTGCATCGTTTTAACCATCTGACTGCTGAGTTTTTGGTGGACGACGTACTCTAGGGGTTATATGTCTGGACATGCTATTTTGAAAACAATTTGACTGAAAGTTGTTGGTGGCTAAATATTCAGCAAGTCGAGAGTTTTTTCTCATTGAAACTATTGTCTGGTGGCTTGCATCCGTGAAACAGTTAATGTATAATTAACTCATCACACTGCTGGGTAATACATTGTCTATCCAATCACTTTGTGAGAGTATAGGCTAATTTGACACAAACAAAGAATGAATTGCACTTTCAGCACTAGGAGAAATACATATATACATAATTACTATTTTTGGGGAATATGACGTGTGCATAGATCACACTAGCCCTACACCCCCCCCACCCCACCCACCCCAAACCACGTGCATACCAAATAATATCAAAATATTATTCACGCCTTTTGGAATTATCACATGGTGTATGGGATAATCTGTGTCATACATATACCGTGGAAATAGACCTTTGCTATGACGTAAGTACACCCTGGTTGGTATGTCAAGAATTACGTCATTTCTTGTGTGATAAATTAAATTACTGTTCCCATAGGCGTAGAATATCATTTGACTGCTGCTAGAGATTGTATTATATTAGTCACCTTGATTGCAGTGTGCCTAGATGTCAAATACACCACTCCACTCTGGCAACCTTAGATGATAAAATACTGAGCTATTTTGAAAAGGGGTGAATGCATTAGGATTATGTTGTAAAGAAAATTACTTCTGAAAGCGACATTTTCATCCACCGACTAAAAACTGCGCGATGAAAACTCCCTAAAGATCACATTAATGCGTTTCCGAGATTTGGCACACAACTGTGTTTAGCTCGTAAGTCATTGGCTTGATCAAAAAGGCAAAAAAGCATTCTGGAGGATTTCGAATCTGGGGATTGGATTTAGGCTAATGGATCCAGTTTATCCATCAATCAAATGACGCCATAATCAACTATGTGACGTCATAATCAATTATGTCTTGAATGACGTATCTAATTTCGTAAATTACACAAGTATCATTACGATTAGGCATTGAGTTTGCAGGGGTCAAGGATTGAGGAGGCAAGGATTCTTCCCCTCCCCTTCCCCTGATTGAGGTGAATACAAACTGCATCTCCTACCCGTATTGTGGATGGCCCTGACGTAGCAAGAAAGTTTCAGTGCACGGTATCCCAGCTGATGACATGAGCATCTGCTTCTATTACTGATGGAGTGGGAAGCATTCAGATGATGGAAACCTTTGATGAACGATCTCACCAATCACTGGCCAAGGTGTAAGGGGTCATATGGCACTGGTCGAGTTGACGCAGTGTTTGATGTATATATGTTACTGCCACTCGACAAGTTTATCCATCTATCAAATGACGTCATAATCAATTACGTGACGCATATGATGACGTCATAATCAATGA
The DNA here is from genome assembly GCA_034401795.1 of Chaetoderma sp. LZ-2023a. Lineage (NCBI taxonomy): Eukaryota > Metazoa > Mollusca > Caudofoveata > Chaetodermatida > Chaetodermatidae > Chaetoderma > Chaetoderma sp. LZ-2023a. The sequence continues at coordinate 58,072 of JAVVLW010001329.1, read as the reverse complement.
CCTCATGAATGATAATCCCTTGTAACGAAATGAGTCATTTTCACGAGAATGTGCAGAAATTCTTTCCTTATGGGACCGATTCGCCACTTAAATTGTGTGACGACGGTAGGGCATCAATGAGTGACCAGGATAGTATTTAGCTCACCTTCCCTAGGAGAGCCAAGCGAGCTTATGGAATGGCGACCGTCCATCGTCAGTCGGTCGGTCATCTGCCGTCCGTTGTCCCGTCATCCGTCATCCTTCAACTCAAGTTTGTGACTAATTATATTACCCCTACACTCACGTTAAGACACGTCTTGTATGGTGATACTAATGTCGTCCGGCCCAATTGTGCGCAAATATTCAGCAAAATATTCTTACTAACTGGCAGGCCTTGTCTTTGTTCTGGAGACATGTTGACTTGTTTAGGCGCTGTACTGTACTGAAACTGTGCAAGCATGTGAGTACACAGCACTCCTTCCACACCTACACATCTTCCCATGTCTACTCTCTCTCTCTCTCTCTCTCTCTCTCTCACTCACTCACTCGCTCGCTCGCCCACCCACCCACCCACCAACACACCCACCCACTCACTCACTCACTCACTCACTCACTCACTCACTCACTCACTCACTCACTCACTCACTCACTCACTCACTCACTCACTCACTCACTCACTCACTCACTCACTCACTCACTCACTCACTCACTCACTCACTCACTCACTCACTCACTCACTCACTCACTCACTCACTCACTCACTCACTCACTCACTCACTCACTCACTCACTCACTCACTCACTCACTCACTCACTCACTCACTCACTCACTCACTCACTCACTCACTCACTCACTCACTCACTCACTCACTCACTCACTCACTCACTCACTCACTCACTCACTCACTCACTCACTCACTCACTCACTCACTCACTCACTCACTCACTCACTCACTCACTCACTCACTCACTCACTCACTCACTCACTCACTCACTCACTCACTCACTCACTCACTCACTCACTCACTCACTCACTCACTCACTCACTCACTCACTCACTCACTCACTCACTCACTCACTCACTCACTCACTCACTCACTCACTCACTCACTCACTCACTCACTCACTCACTCACTCACTCACTCACTCACTCACTCACTCACTCACTCACTCACTCACTCACTCACTCACTCACTCACTCACTCACTCACTCACTCACTCACTCACTCACTCACTCACTCACTCACTCACTCACTCACTCACTCACTCACTCACTCACTCACTCACTCACTCACTCACTCACTCACTCACTCACTCACTCACTCACTCACTCACTCACTCACTCACTCACTCACTCACTCACTCACTCACTCACTCACTCACTCACTCACTCACTCACTCACTCACTCACTCACTCACTCACTCACTCACTCACTCACTCACTCACTCACTCACTCACTCACTCACTCACTCACTCACTCACTCACTCACTCACTCACTCACTCACTCACTCACTCACTCACTCACTCACTCACTCACTCATCCTCTCACTCACTCTTCTAATTTATTATTATTATTATTATTATTATTATTATTATTATTATTAATATTTATTAAGGTTAATACTATATTGTGTATTCAGCACTTGTACAATCATTGCATTATGTGGGAGACACTGGCATAAGACGTATGTCTTATGGTGCTCCCACTTGAACTAACTAAATTTTGTTTAAACCAAATTATTTTTCCTTAGGCATCTACAATATGAATAGATCCAACATTGGTGATTCTAACTCCAGCAAAGCTATCGCATGGACACACAGACAAACAAACAAACAAACAAACAAACAAACAAACAAACAAACAAACAAACAAACAAACAAACAAACAAACAAACAGATGGTACCAATCATCATCCTCGCCCGGCCTTTGGCAACACGTCGAACGTAAAACTAACAGCAAAGTCGGAGACCGTACAGGTTTTCTTTAACCCTGATGTCACCATGGACGGTGGACACGCGTACAGTTTTCCTTTAACACTGATGTCACAATGATCACGTGTACGCGCACGCGCGTGTCGGAATGGATTTGAAACTTGAATTCCTTGCATCTAAATTTCAAAACACCTGTACAGGGTAAGCAGTTGAATATTTTGAAACTCAATTGACTATGGCAGCAACAGCTCCCAGTCAAATTAGTTTCAAGATCTTCAATAAAATGTTTATTAAATTTTAAATTCCATACATCTCATACACTTTCGTTAGATATCATATATGCTAAATATTCACTCTGGGCGCAGGTCACGGAGTATGACGCGAAATAAGTTCAGTAAAGTTAATCCCTTTGAACCCAGACTTAAAACATCCCAATTGCAACGTAACAATACAGGTAAGCTGTGGCATATGTTGAACCTAATTTTGACAGAAGCATGATGTTGTCTTAGGAAGCAAACGCTCCAAGTCAAATTAGTTTGAAAATCCCCTGATGAATATTTATTGAAACGGAAAAGGTTTAAATCTTTTAATAGATCTGGTTCAAATGCTTAAGCAAGGATAATTACGTATATGGATGATATTTTGTCGTTAGTATAGCTAGTGAAATGGAACAACGTGAGATTTCGTGGAAAATCGTCTCATTAATAACGGAAATGTATTAGAGTTTCTTCATGCGATTCTAATTATATCTACGTGATGGGAAATATTGGTGTATATACACCAAAACATACCCGGTATCAAAAGTAAACAGCCACTGGCCATCTGGCAAACTGTTCCAATGTACTGTGGCATGAGCTCTCTGTATGAGCAGTTCCAAGCAAAGCTAATTCTAGAATCAACAAGTAATATGCTATCTTTCAGCTCTGCTATTTTGTTAACCTACAAATAGACCAAACTATATGATAAATGCACGCAATAAATATACCAAGGACCTCGAGGTAAGAGCATTGCATCATTGTTCATGGATATTCACATTAAGTATGTGTTCGAGTAGACAGCGCGGTGATAATATTTACGAATATGTAGGCGGGAATACACCAAGCATGGGCGTGGACTAGGACTGGTATGTCCCTCTACTTGTCGCCCCTACCCCACACATACATCGTACAATTTCTTGAAATATGAAGCCGTTTCTTACATTCTGAGTAGTAAATAATCATAATATAGTTCCAATCAAAAATCCTTTTTTTCCCTGAAAATCTAGCTTTGTAATGAAAAGCGAAATCTTTTTAGAAACATAGTAGTAACTGCGAGTCATTCAGGTCTCCAATTCTCTCTATGTCACCAACAGTTAAACATTTATTGGTGACAGGCACGAATGGAGATACTAATAATTGAGTTCCTTAACACATACTCTTCTTACCCCCCCCACCCCTCTCTCTCTCTCTCTCTCTCTCTCTCTCTCTCTCTCTCTCTCTCTCTCTCTCTCTCTCTCTCTCTCTCTCTCTCTCTCTCTCTCTCTCAAAACCATTCACCCCGCCGACCCAAAACCACCCATCCCCACCGACCCAAACCCATCCACCCGCGCCGACCCAAACCCATCCACCCCCGCCGACCCAAACCAATCCACCCCCGCCGACCCAAACCCACCCAACCCCTCTTGGGTCGCACGATAGATTTGCAAGTGTTTTCAAGATTTTTCTGTCTATACCCTTTGTGAAAACATTTCTTTATGGTTTGTGTAGATTTTAAGAAAATCCTACACTTATTGGCTTGCAAGCTTGTAAAATGACACACTATTTGTCTGCCATGTTTTATAAGCATGTGACATTCCCTCGACTAGTTAGGCCGGAAATTTTTGGGACGCCCCTCGTTTGTCCATTTGCAGACCAAGGGAATATATATCATTAAAAAACTATCACTGGCATGACTGGCTCCGTGGGTTGGTAACGATGGCCAATGATTATAGTAGTACATTTCAAAAGTCGTATTCTGTCGGTCGGCAAATGGGCATTGCCCAATAGAACCCTTTTGTATTATTGACGGATTGTGACCATTGAAGGATTAATTGTGGACGAAGGTGTGTACAAATCAAACTTATAAAACGAGTAGCTTTGAATATACAGACGAATCTGTAACCAGATAATTAATTAGCTCGTCTACTGTGATGCTTCAAAGTAAATCGGTTGTAGTGCACATTAGCTCTCTAATTTTTGGTTGCTCAATGAAGAAGTAAGACGCGTATTGACAATTCTCAGTTTACCAAATGCCCTTTCACAACTTACTTGAGAAAGAGATAATAATCGATAATAATCGATATACAGATTTCACGTGCAGGACATGTATTGTTTGCTCACTCAGAATGCAGAGGATTTCTTGAACCATCATCTAATTTTACAAAGTATTTCACGGGAAAGTCTTCGGGGCTGGGGCATGGGAGCTGGGCGTCACATGGCTTTTGGTAACAACTCATACCATTTTCCAGGGGTCACACCCCCACAACAGATGTACGTCACTACTCCGCCACCACAGGACAATAATAATCATGCCGTTGCAATGTACAAATGGAATAGTCCTAACCTGTTGTGACTCTCAACCTGCCTCATGGCATATATTTGAAGAGATCTGATTGGTCTTTTGAAATCTCTGTCACACGGTCGGCTAAACGTCCAAGCAGTCTCTAACTATCATTGAGATGTCGATTGCCGCCATAGAATCAGATTCTTCAGTTGTCTTCGTATAGGATATTATATGAAAAAGGGGCATGCACTTTATTACGGATTTACCTGTAATCTAGTGTATATGTGCACGGAGATGACTACTCGTCCATAATAATAATAACAACCTGGTTGGATGGTAGTTCCAATGCCACACAGGAAGGCAAGTCAAACTGATGACGCAGCCAGCACCGTAAACCAGAAACGTATGCTTCGAAAAGCAAAACTGTTGTAGATTTCGTATACTGTGTCTGGATGGAGGAGGCTAGAGCATAGTATCCAAAGCTGGTGCACTCTCTAACCGCAATATGTTTGCGCTCGAGCTCTCGAGCTGATGTGGTACAAATTTGTAAAATCTTTCCGGTGTCGAAAGCAGTGAGCTTGTAATTAGGTTTAGATAGCTAACTGCATTAGCGTAGCAAACATCACGGGGATACATATGCTTAATGTAATGGGGAAGACTTGTATTATAGCCGTCATATATAGCCTAAATGAGTTGCAAAATCATGTTGTTCCTTAACATGGCGCAGCTATCCGAGAATATATGGATGTCTGAGATACTGGAGATAAACCATGAATCTTAAAGTAGCACCGATCTTAAGGTGGTGCCGTCACAGATATAGAAACCATGAACAGCCCTGATCTTAAAGTAGTGCCGTCGCAAATATAGAAACCATCAGCAGCCCGATCCTAAAGTAGAACCGTCACAGACACAGAAACCATGAACAGCCCCGATCTTAAAGTAGCACCGTCACAGACACAGACACCACGAACAGCCCCGATCTTAAAGTAATACCGTCACAGACACAGAAAACATGAACATCCCCGATCTTAAAGTAGCACCGTCACAGGGGCACAGAAACCATGAACAGCCCCGATCTTAAAGTAGCACCGTCACAGACACAGAAAACATGAACAGCCCCGATCTTAAAGTAGCACCGTCACAGATATAGAAACCATGAACAGCCCCGATCTTAAAGTAGCACCGTCACAGACACAGAAACCATGAACAGCCCCGATCCTAAAGTAGCACCGTCACAGATATAGAAACCATGAACAGCCCCGATCTTAAAGTAGCACCGTCACAGACACAGAAAACATGAACAGCCCCGATCTTAAAGTAGCACCGTCACAGATATAGAAACCATGAACAGCACTGATCTTAAAGTAGCACCGTCACAGACATAGAAACCATGAACAGTCCCGCTAAAGTAGCACCGTCACAGATATAGAAACCCTGAAGAGAACCGATCTTAAAGTAGCACCGTCACAGACATAGAAACCATGAACAGCCCCGATCTGAAAGTAGCACCGTCACAGATATAGAAACCCTGAAGAGACCCAATCTTAAAGTAGCAGCGTCACAGCTATAGAAACCATGAACAGACCCGATCTTAAAGTAGTGCAGTCACATACATAGAAACCATGAACAGCCCCGATCTTAAAGTAGCACCGTCACAGATATAGAAACCCTGAAGAGAACCGATCTTAAAGTAGCAGCGTCACAGATATAGAAACCATGAACAGACCCGATCTTAAAGTAGTACTTTCAAGTGACAAGTACCTTGATATTTTTGCGTCAAAGATCTAGCCAGTCAGATGTCACATCATGTGGAAATATGGTAGCCATAAACTGATGCATCATAAGTGCCACCGTGGTTATTACTGGAGCCAGCTAGACATGGAATCGAACAGTATTTTTGCAATTGGTCGAGGAAATTTCTATTGTGCAGTCAAGCTAACAATGAATGAGAAATACCAGACTCAAGCTAACAGTGATTGTAAATACCACAGCCAAGTTAACAGTGAATGAGAAATACCACAGTCAAGCTAACAGTGAATGAGAAATACCAGAGTCAACCTAACAGTGAATTAGAAATACCACAGTCAACCTAACAGTGAATGAGAAATACCACAGTCAAGCTAACCGTGAATGTGAAATACCAGAGTCAAGTTAACCGTGAATGTGAAATACCAGAGTCAAGATAACAGTGAATGTAAATACAACAGCCAAGTTAACAGTGAATGAGAAATACCACAGTCCAGCTAACAGTGGATGAGAAATACCAAAGTCAAGCTAATCGTGAATGAAAAATATCAGAGTGAAGCTAACAGTGAATGAGAAATACCACAGTCAAGCTAACAGTGAATGAGAAATACCAGAGTCAAGCTAACCGTGGATGTGAAATACCAGAGTCAAGCTAACAGTGAATGAGAAATACCAGAGTCAAGCTAACAGTGAATGAGAAATACCACAGTCAAGCTAACAGTGAATGAGAAATACCACAGTCAAGCTAACAGTGAATGAGAAATACCACATTGACCAAATCCCAGGTCATAAGTTTTATTTAAAGACAGGACGACGTCGTTAATGGAGGAATCTAGTTTTAGCTTCGCCCGTGTTGGTGTCGATCGATACCTGAACTCACTGACTATCAATTTTCAGACAACTGTCCAGGTAAGTGGAAGAATATTTTGAAACTGATTCGGCAGGGTGCTGTTGCTGCCTATTGTAGCTGCAGCCACATCACCCAGTCATATTAGTTTCAAAAATATTTAACAGCATGTTTCCTAAAGGTATACATATAATTCGTACAACAGCGCCTAGTCGGTCATCAATTAAGTATTCTTGACGAATTTAGCTACGTCATTCATGACGTAACTGAATATGACGTCAGCATACGCGTCATGTAATTGATTATGACGTCATATGATTGACTGAGAAACTGGAATACATCATTGTATGTTCTGCTGTTGAATTCTATTCTACATCCTGCTTTTTGAAGGAACGTGCACTCAGCAACAAAAGCATGGAATGTTACGTAACGTGGCAATCCTGATATGACTGGGTCTTTATTGCCATGAACTCACATCTTCCACACATATCCCAGCATATCTTCCAGCCATATCCCAGCACATCTTCCACCCATATCCCCAGTACATCTTCCACCCGTCTCCCAGCACATCTTCCACCCGTATCCCAGCACATCTTCCACCCGTCTCCCAGCACATCTTCCACCCATATCCCAGCACATCTTCCACCCGTCTCCAAGCACATCTTCCACCCGTATCCCAGCACATCTTCCACCCGTCTCCCAGCACATCTTCCACCCGTATCCCAGCACATCTTCAACGCGTATCACCAGCACATACCACCCACCATAACCCACCCATCCATACATACACATATATCTTCCGAATAGGCTTGGCTTCATGCGAATTGATGAAATACAATGCCTCAGAAACATGACCGCGTGAGAATGAAAAGGTTATACCGATTTGATGTCCACACGCTGGGGGTGTCATGACAACAAAACTCCCGGATATTATCAAAGGTTACACACGTCATGGTCATCCCCGTGTTTCCGTACGCGAGGTTAAACAGGAAATAGATTCGCAGTTATCTTCCAAACAATTGATTAAGACGTGTGTGAAAAATAGTGTCAGCTTTCATTATCATTGTCGACCAGGATGGTGGTGTCGTGATTCACAATAACAGATGAGTGTCGTTTGGGAAGGTTCAAGCATGTTACTGTAGGTCATCTTAGAGGGCACCAATATGTCAGAATGCACATTCTATTCCCATAATATTATGGTGTTTCATTAAGTGTGTATGCTGGCTACAAAACTATCCAAAGAGGCAATATTCTTCTCCACGAGCTACACATATTTAGACACATGTTCTGGCCTAGCATCTGCGATCAAAACATCTCTCGTAGACGGCAGTAAAGTCTGTGAAACGACCAGGCTGACATTTCACGAAGTCATAAAACAGCGATATATTAGAAAATAGAAAGCATCTTATGAATTCTCCTTTGTGGGTACCAGAACCTGCTAACCCCGACGCAAGACAATGTCCCCGAGGCAGAGAACGACATTTCTAGCGAGTGAATCGTCGCTTTGACGAGAGACCGACATTTACGCATCTAATAAAGGAAGCGCATCAAATACCAACAAATCTGTTCCAGAAACCACCTGGGAGTTTGACAATATCAGATAATGTGAGACGGTCTCTGTTAAAGATACAACAACTCATGTCTCCACATCTAATCTATACTGAACCAAAAAAGTTTAGCAACACTGAGAATATTACTGTATAAATGTTATTTAACAAAAACAATAAATTGATTCAAATATATTATTTAATTGATAGGTCATTTTCCAATTTGAACAACAGTCTCTTGTTACTGTAATGCTGGCATCGCGCCTTTAACACGGCATCATTCAACGGAAGGGTCCAATTTAAATAATGACACTGAGCTGTCAATACCGGTTGTGACCGCCGCGCGCATTAACCACCGCCGTACATCGCATTCTCATGCTTCGAATTAAGCACCTGATGTCACGAAGAGGAATCGCATCCCATTCCTGGAGCAGTGCAGCTTCCAGCTCCCGCACGTTGTGAAGATGTGGATGGTTCTCACGCACCACACGGCCAGGAATGTCCCACACGTGTTCGATAGGAGACAGGTCCGGTGATCGCGCTGGCCGGTCCATCACCGGAACATGTTAACCTCAAGGAAATCACTGGTGACCCTAGCTGAATCTTCTTCTTTTCGTTCGCTGATCATACCGCCAGTCCTGTAAGTGACTATCGGCATGAGCATAAGCGTTAAGTGCGTGGATCCATGGTTTATTAGAGTGCGCCGTGCGGCCTGGAACCTCCGTATTCAGCACTCGAGGTTTCTGTCAGGGTTACCTCACCCTTACCTCCTTTAGTCGCCTCTTACGACACGCAGAGGATACGGAAGGTGTATTCTAAGCCCCACCTACAGGGCAAACCCTAGCTGAAAGAGGACCGGCGTTGTCTTGCTGGAACACAAAGTCTGCATGATGCTGCATAAAAGGGATGACAACAGGGGCGACAACTTCTTCACAGTAACGTTGAGCCGTTAAATTTCCGCGAATCACAATAAGATCTGTTTTGCAATTTTCATGGATTCCAGCCCACACCATGACACTGCTGCCACCGAATCTGTCGTGCTGAATGATGTTGGCTGCATCATACCATTCTCCTAAATGTCGCCAAACCCGTTGCCTACCATCCGCCACATCCACACAAAACCTCGACTCATCACTGAACAATCCGTGGCTCCATTGTTGAGCACGCCATTGCTGATGAGTTCTTGCCCATGCAAACCGATTCCCGATGTGACGCTCTGTAAGCGGAACAGCAACAAGTGGACGACGGGCATGCAGTCCCGCATCATGGAGTCTGTTTCGCACAGTTTGTGCATGCACTGTAGTGCCGGTAGCGGTATGCAAATTACGGGACAACCGCGGCGCAGTCTCAAACCTCTGACGTTGTGATGACGTCACTATGTAGCGGTCTTCTCGTGGTGTTGCTCCTCTCGGTCTGCCAGATCGTGGTCGGTCATTAACATGTCCAGTTCCCTGCTCACGTTGGCGGAGACGACGGGAAATGGTTGAGGCGTGGACATTAAAATGTCGAGCAACAGCGCGAACGCTCTGCCCAGCAGCTAGCCTTCCCATTGCTTCATGGCGCTGATTTTCGGGTAGCCCTGGGCGGCGGCCCATGTTCGGTAGGTAAACCTTTAAGCGTTTTCTGTTAACAGTCGTTATCTGCTTTTGCAATATGGTGAATTTTTGCCTTCGCTACCCGCCAATGTGGGCCAGTGAATGAAAAATGCATTTGCACATGCAGTAAGCGTGCGGCCGAGAAATGCAAGAAATGATTTGCATTTCTTCATGATCAGCGAGACATTATATTTACGAAACATGCCTGCAAATTTGGTTATAAATGGACGCATAGTTTTAATACAACAAACCAAACTTCACTGTTGTGCTAAACTTTTTTGGCTCAGTATATCTACAAATTGACATTCAATAAGCAAATATTTTTTTCTTGAGCAAATTTAGCCGTTAGAGGGATAAGAAATCACCTCTGTTAATAAGCCACTATCTCATGAGTCCTCTTGTAATCTGGTCTGTCCTCTGAGCTGGATTAAAATACCACCTGTCTTTACTGATCACACGCTGCTGCTTGCTGAAGTGGTCGTCTCAGGAAGGTGTAAATGTGCGTAGCTAGGACTCGGAAGGGATTCATTTCACTCAGTGTTTTGTCGTCCAGGTTACCACAGGAGTCCATTCCGCGTCATCAGCCCACTCTAGCTTGTCCGAATGCTATAGCTGACGGTTAGTCAACACGAACATTGCTAATGTTCTGCAGATAGCTTCTTATGTAATTTGGAGAACAGTCCCATGGTTAAGAATTCTTGTTCTTCGACACGCACGCACGCACGCACGCACGCACGCACGCACGCACGCACGCACGCACGCACGCACGCACGCACGCACGCACGCACGCACGCACGCACGCACGCACGCACGCACGCACGCACGCACGCACGCACGCACGCACGCACGCACGCACACACACGCACGCACGCACGCACGCACGCACGCACGCACACGGACGCACGCACGCACGCACTCACATAACATCTAAATGGCTCGGAATTCAGATATGTTTCACAGAATTCGTGCTCTATTATGAAACATGCATTGCAATATGGGAGATTAGTTCCCAGAGTGCACTTGGGCATATGATGGCGATCTCTTTCTAATACCATTTCCACACTCTGACCTATAGCGGAGATAGCCTTGTGCTTCCACACCCACCAGACAGAAAGGTCTTTTTGTGCTCCACCCATCCCCACCCTACAGATAAGATCTCGTTTTGCTTCCTCACCCCACCCTATAGCTAAGATTTCTTTGCGCTTTGCCACCCCACCCGACAGACACAGCCCCTTTGTACCCCCATCCCTACCTTACCGATACAGCTTTTCTTTATGCTTCCTCACCACCCCAAACAGATGAAATCGCTTTGTACCTCCCCACCCAACCCTATATATGGGATCTCGTTATGCTTCGCCATCCCCACCCTACAGATGAAATCTCGCTATACTTCCCCACCCACCTTACAGATGAGATGTCTTTGTACTTCCCCCACACTACAAATGAGACCCGCTTATGCTAACCCCACCCACCCTACAGATCAGATCTAGCTGTAATAATGACGGATAATTATCCTGCTCCCTGGCTGTAACCAGCATTCAATGGAGGAATTTGACAAACCACTCAAATATATTACGCCATAATCAATAACGTCAATAGTTAGCTGACGTCATAATCATAATGACTTATTATAACTCTGTCCTTAAACGCGAAAAGTCCGCCAAGTGTACGAATTGTCCAGCGCAGCGGAGTTGCGGCTAACTGTCTGATCATGACGTCATAAAACACTAAGACACACTTTATCCCCATGACCACCTATTGCACCCAGTGCGTATTCAATAACTACACACATATCAAATAATACATCTAGATAGGACAGCACGACAGAGTAATTTCTGCCGAACCGATCATAAGTATGCATTCTAGCATCATTTAGTCGGGTGTTGTCTGGATATCGTGTGCATTTTCTCTGTAGTCCATGTTTGAAGACGATCCATGCAGTGTGGATTCAGAATGCGTCTGGTTAAGCCTATTATCTGCTGGGCTGATGATGATGATAATGCTATAGACTCCGGTTGCTGAGAGCGACTCTTGATATAATGATGCACTTCTGATATCTTCTCCGTAATCAATCCGCCAGCATCACAGAAAATATGTATACATTCCGAAATGTAATTATGAGCAAACCTGCCCTCAGCGGCCACCATAGTAGACATAAACACGGGATGACATCAGAGGATCTGCTACCTAATTGTAGTTATGTGACATAAGAAATCATTTTTGGTGTCAAAAGATATCGGTACTTAAAGATAGGTGGTCTTTCGGCAACATGGCTTTAAGAACGACCATCTTTTGGCCCTAAAAGACAATGTGTCTCTCGAACAATATTGTCTGTTAATGTGAATTTTATATAACGAATAATCCGCGCTCTCGTATGGACTATCACGCACTGACATAATCAGATTTTAGCACAATATAGGTGGCCAGGCATGCTCAAGCTGTGACAGACATCATTACTATCTGTCTGGCACAGAATTATCACTTAACAATGTCTGCCTGCCTGTCTGTCTGTGTGTCTGCCTGTATGTTTGCCTTCTTGCCTTCCTTTCTACCCGCCTGCCTGCCTACCTGCCTATGTCTGCATGATTGTCTGCGTGCTTGCCTGTCTGCCTACTTGCCCGCATGCGTGCCTGCCTACTTGCCCGCATGGCTGCCTGTCTGCTTGCCTGCCTGCATACCTGCCTGCCTGCCTGCCTACATGCATGTATGCCTGAGTGCATGCATGCCTGTCTGTATGTCTCCCTGTCTGTCTGTCTTAATGGACTGTTGTGACACCTTGCTTGAAAATTTGATAGATTAACGTTTCAATGACTTCCTAACATATAGGAGATACGCATCTAAGCCTATAAAAACACACCACCCAAGACGATGATTCGTCATTGCTTCCAGGTTGCTGTCTACGTCAATGGCTTCTGGCTATATTGTTTCACTGTAATCGAGCAATCATTTCTGGGAGTTGCACAATTAAAAAAAAGAATAGCCATGGGTCAAATATTAATAGGTCTCATTCATCCCAGATGATAAATTATGATTTTGTTTTGAAATATGCGTTGTTGTCTTTTCTTACTGTGAAAAAGACAGCATGTAGGAGCACTGATTCTAGGTGTTTCAGTTGCGGCATTATCATCATAGTCATTTCCTCATTGCATCTATGCACATCTCTACAGCAGCAACCACAGTTTATTATATCGATGTACACAAGACCAGAACACATTGACATCAATGCATGCCTTTCATCACAGGAGAATGGCCCGTTAATCATTCATAGAGTTTTTCTACATTCTGGTAATGGAATTAACGAGATGCCCACAGCTCAAGATGATCCTCAGAAGTACCGAACCTGGTGCCACAAAACACTTAAAAAAATGTCTCCACTCGATACCATCAGATATACATAGGAACCACCTGTTCAATATAGCATCAGTTAAGGCACGGATACGAGTCAGCCCTCCAGACGTCTTTATTGTGTGTATTACATCTTATATCGTCATGGTATTCCTAGGTGTGCCATATATTCCACCTCCAATGCTGTGAAAGGTTCCATGACCAAGTCTGCTTTACAGTACACCTCATGCATAACTTACTACATGGCAAACACAAACACAGAATCAAGTCAGCCAGTACAATTTTGAACACGATGTCAGAAATATTCTGTTGAATAGTTTGGACTTACTTTGATTGGAAGCTACGTTAGGCAGCAATAGCTTCCAATCAAGGTATGTCCAAAATATTCGACAGAACGTTCTATTTTGCTTTGGAAACATGTCAAGTAATTTCTGAGCTCTGCTGTAGCATGTATATGCTTGTTAGCAAGCAGGTGTTAAACCTGACTGAGTTCTGGTCATGCAACATTGAATATGCATCAAACAGTCAATAATTGTCATTGCCATTCAGAAGGTTAACTGGCTCTCTTCAATGAGTACTAGCAGATGCACTGAATGACGCTACATTCCCTCGTCAACCCATTTATTCTGCACACCTACACCGATATCTCCTAAATCCAGCCCTTCATCGCAATCGATCTACACCCCAAATCAATACCGAACTGCCATCATGCCATATCAACCCATCTCCACCTCACAAGAGACCGCTCCATGCTACCGCCACCAAGCAGCTCACCCATCATCATTCCACCCCAATCCATCTACACTTCAGTCAACACTGAACCCAACATCGGCCTATCCGAATGCCTCTCCCACTCATCCTCATACAACTCCAATATCGACCCATCCTTACTTCACCAAGCTCATCCTCACACAGCCCCAATATCGACCCATTATCACTTCACCAAACTCATCTTCACACACACCCAAAATCGATCCATTCGCACTTTACCCAAACTCATCCTCACACCATTCTCCCCTCCCCTCCAACACCAACATCGACCTATCCGCATTCCACCAAGCTCATCCTCACACCACCACCCAACAGCCACCTTATCGCACTCAACCAAGCTCATCCTCACACCACCATCCCAACATCCGCCTATTCGCACTGCACCCCAACTCTTCCTCACACCAACCCAACATTGACCTATCCGCAGTTCATCCAAACTCATCCACAAACAACCCCAGCATCGGGCCATGCGCATTCGACACAACCTATCTACGCTTCACTCTAATACCCACCCATCCTTACAGCACGCCACAATCAGCCCATCATCATTACACATTAGCACCAGCACGTCTTTACTCCACTCCAACACTAGCACATCCTAACTGCACTCCAACACATCTTCACTCTACCCAACACGGACATGCGCAGCATTCGCCCATTCATCAAGATACAAACCTATGACCACAATAATTCCTTGAATACTCATATTTATAGCAATGTTTAACAAAATATATCCCTCATAAATTTTGGCATCGCACTATGGTATTTATTTCAGATCACCTAGCAGTATTACCTGTGAACCAACATTTGTAGATACGATATGATAGATATTACAAATAAATAGATCGAGAGAGAGATAGAGACGTAGATGAATCGATCGACAAATAGTTATATGCATTGCCGGGAACTGACCCCTACCCCCACACCGCACCTGAGTGTGAAATCCGCATTATAAATATTCTTGGGAAATGTATGGTAAATTAAATTAATTTATAAAAGCGCATCTGTGTATGTGTGTGATGCGCGGCACACGAGCACACCACGTGTCATTGAAACAGACCTCTCTATGTTGTTCTTTGCTGGCACATCGTGATGCCATCCTTTACTTTCAAAATGACATTCCCAAAAGTGCTCAACTATTTCCGTAAATGAAATTACATAAATATCCGTCTTTACATCTTTAGAACCTCACCAAGTCAGTTCATGTACTTTGATCAGCACCACCGCATATCACTATACATATAATGCGTTCTATCTCCCCATTCAGGGTGCGGATGCGCATGGTTTCTCTCAGTATCCACGAGATACTTTTCTCATTCTCATAACAATGGGTATCTCGCAAAACATGCGTGCCCATTCTCATTCAGAACAATTCCTCATCTGTTTACATAGTTTGTTTATTATCAATGCCAGTTTTTGTGGATCCGGTGCAGGTAACCTCAGAACAGGGAATCGACAGACATACATGTAGGCTACTGATGTGATTCTAGTTTACTCTAAGTAAGTACATAATCAGTGATGTCTCACACATGCTGTCATATTATTAGATTAACGTTTGGACAGTCACACCAGGTAAACAGTGTAGTCTAATGGCCAGTGTGTGTAATACTTAATATTCAGCCATAGAGGAAAACTTGGAAACTTGTTTTGACACTTTATTTCTGATAATGAAGGTCATAGGGACAAATACTGGACACATACTGGCCACGTAACCTGCGTTATCAGGGAGGTATCATACTGTTTAGACCTGACTCGACGTGGATAGAAGAATACGAGGGACCCTGTTAACAGATGACACCAAGGTATGGCCCATTCAGTAAATAATGGCAAGATAATCCCAATGACTGCTTTCTATCTAACACTTAGGCATACCTTCACTACTCTGATGACGTCACTGTAATTGGCATCATCTTCACATTGCAAAATTTACAGATGGCACTAAGCGACTCATTTTGACAGAATAAAAGGACGAAGCATTTTAGAGAAAATTGAATAATGTTAAACCGTTGTTGACCTATACATGCATGCTTTGTCAGGTTCTTAGAAACAAGCGAATTGCAAACGTTCCCGTGAGCAATATAGACTACTCTATCAAATATGGAAATAAATTTAGAGATTTTGAAGCTGTAATTCTGGAGTTCTGCCAACATCACTAACTCAAAAGCTTAACCCAATAAAATGTGTACAACTCTGGTCAGATGCAGTGTTAAAAATCTCTGCATGTCTCTGCCGTGGTTGCAATCAACATCTCCGGATCGTACTTTCACCAATGTGAAATAACCACGGAGATACTTAAATCAAGAACTCTTCGACATAAAACAAGACAGTATCGACATATGGGAGCACCCAACTATCTCTTATAAATAATAATTCTAGCGCTTACACATACCTGTTCCCGTCTGTAGGAGGTCGGTGTGCATATTATTTGGCTATCAATCGAGGTACCCAGATTAAGAGCAAACACCCTACATGGCGGGTCAATTTATGCTTAACGGTCAGTAAGAGAATGCACATAATATTTGCTCTGATTGTTACAGTTGATTGTGCCAGTGCCAAGCCAAATTTGAATATCAGCTGATTATTTCCTATCTAAGCAAAATAATCTAGACGTCAGTTAATTTGATTATTGTTTTCATGACGAAGCCGGCCAACTTCGAGCCAGTCATTCCAGTGGCACATTAAAAAATAGGCTTCTATTGTCCTGCAAATGGGCATTCAATAAGGAGATAATTTGATTTTCTTGACCAAATTTAGACATTAAATAAGAGTGCATGCTGAAGAAGAAGAAGAGCCTCGATTTCGCAATGTGACAACAGCATATAGATTCCGTCGATGTATTGCCACGAGATAACTTTACCGGGACAAAGCTAAATATCTGTTTTAAATCTTTGTTTAATTATGCAACCAATTCTATTAATGAACTAATGTAAACATCCAGCAATATATTTGAATATAAAGTGGGAAATTCAGTGGAAGCAACATACTAAATAGACATGACCAAGATGGCCGAATCATCGTATTATCTGTGAACACGTCTTCGGTCCTCCCAGAACGGCATCCAATGAAGATAATTAGATAATAGTATTGCACGAAAGTTTCTCCTAGAAGAGGGGAGGAGACCATAATAATATGCTCTGTGTTTACAACCTGGTATTTGTCGAGTTATATTGAGATACCGTATAAAATATCCCTCAGCCTGACTACCTCGTCTGAGCAGCAGAACGTGGAGATTAATAATGTGTGCATGTCAAGGCTCTCCTATACGATGCACACTATGAAGCATTAGCCATTCCTTATCTCTCTTGCCAGCGCTTAATAACCAGGAATTACTGAAAGATGCTTATCTGCTGGAACCACGAATCCCTGACATAAACTGCGCAGTATGTTTATCATCCAATCCGTCTCCCACACCCGGGCAAATGTACAACCCTCCTTCCCTCTCTCTCTCTCTCTCTCTCTCTCTCTCTCTCTCTCTCTCTCTCTCTCGCTCTCTCGCCCTCTCTCTCTCCCTTTCTCTCCCATCCCCTCCATCCCTCTCTCTCTCTCTCTCTTCCTCCTATCTCTCCCTCTCTCTCCCTCTCTCACTCTCCTTCCTTCTCTCTCCCTCCCTCCCTCCCTCTCTCTCTCTCTCTCTCTCTCTCTCTCTCTCTCTCTCTCTCTCTCTATCTCTCTCTCTCTCTCGCTCTCTCGCTCTTTCGCTCTCTCTCTCTCTCTCTCCCTTTCTCACCCCCCCCCCCTCCATCTCTCTCTCTCTCCCTCTCTCTCCCGCCCTCTCTCTCTCTCTCTCTCTCTCTCTCTCGCTCGCTCTCTCGCTCTTTCTACCTCTCCCCCACGCAATGCCCTCTCTCATTCTTCAGCCATCCCCTCTACTTTCTCTTATACTCCCTCTCTCACTCCACTCTGTCTCCTCCCTTCTCCTCCTTAAACTTTCTCCGTGTTCGTCATCAACCTAATAAATGATTTACCTTACTAATAGTGCGTTCTCAATTCGTTCAGATATGGAGCTCATCTCATTAATATGTAGGATACTGAATATATTACCTGGTTATTTAGAAGTATTTCATCCGGCTCAATTATAGTTACATCTAAGTCTTGAGGAGTATTTCCGCCGGTGGACCAGAACAAGGTTCTCGATGCTTTACTACTGCTTTATAATCTTTCGCCTAACCGTATACGTTCCAAACTCCATTCCTCTCTATTGCTGCTATGATTTCTCATTCCAGCTAGTGTTCTTTGTTCAATGCTTTTTATCTTATTCCATCTTCTCGGTTCCGATCCTTTTCTCTCTAACTTCTTTCTTACTTATGGTGATCCTACTTGCTGCTATGTATCAGATGCTACACAGCGCCCTCTTACTTGCTGCTATGTATAAGATGCTACACAGCGCCCTCTTACTTGCTGCTATGTATAAGATGCTACACAGCGCCCTCTTACTTGCTGCTATGTATCAGATGCTACACAGCGCCCTCTTACTTGTTGCTAAACAGTCCATAAAACCTTTAATATTTCTCTCATTCTAATTTCTAGTGAAATAGCTGTAATCCATTCCACATTCTCTGTATATCACCAATTCTCTATGTCTCAGTTCCGGTTCTTCCAGTCACAATCTGTTTATGAATAACTCAGATTCTTAATACCATTTATTTTCGGATTATCTTATCTAACGTTTAGTTCCTGATTTCACGTCTGTTCCTTCTTCCAACTCTGAGGTCTTGAATAGTATATTTACATACGTCGCTATTCTTCTTTCTTCTATTATTGTGGCTCCACTATTCAGAGTGGTTAGTTTCCATTAACAGTGGAAGCAACTCTTCCAGACCTACATTTTATACCGGCTCCTTTGCTGTCCTCTAAAACGACATCGCTCCACCATTCACATAAATCTAGCATTTACTAACATTGTTAATAATTTATAACATGAGCTGGGGAGATATCATATGAGCTTATTCTAACATTTACCACATTTGCTATAAGGCCCTATGTAAAATTCTTACGTCGAGTCCAGTCATTGTTACAATTTTGCTTCATATTTATCTCTCTAGTGCTTCACTGCTGAAAGATGTGATCAAAGGTGTAACATTTATTGTCTCAGATCTAAAAATGATTTTTAATTGTTTCCTGTTTTACCCTCGTCGCTAGCATGCAGTGCTTGTTGCTGTTGCTGTCGTCGTCGTCATTGTTGTTGCTGTAGTTGTTGTTATTGTTGTTGTTGTTTCTGTTGTTGTTATTGCTGTTGCTGTTGTTGTTGTTGTTGATGTTGTTGTTGTTGTTGTTGTTGTTGTTGTTGATGTTGATGCTGCTGTTGTTGTTGTTGCTGCTGCTGCTGCTGCTGCTGCTGCTGTTGTTGTTGTTGTTGTTGTTGCTGCTGCTGCTGCTGTTGTTGTTGATGCTGTTATTGTTATTGTTGTTGTTGTTGTTGCTGTTGTGGTTGCTGTTGTTGATGTTGTTGTTGTTGTTGTCATTGTTGTTGTTGTTGCTGTTGTTGTTGTTCAGAACTTGTAATAACTCTGGTCCTACAGGAGGGGCCTTCTCCACATTTAGAGGAAAGCATACCTGTAAAGTTCCGTGAGCTGGTCTGCCCATTTTGGTGGTCAAAAGTTAAAACCCTTCAGCACCAGTTTTCAAAATAGACATTTTTATGCATTCTTCATTAACTCTAGTCTACTGTGGTGGAATCTTGCCCACGGGATCCTGAACACCTATGTTAATTTTGTAGACAAAGGATTGAAGGCAACCACAATTATTTTCAGCAACATTGTTTTCAAAATAGATACTTTTGAAGCATTTTCCCAATAAGTCTAACGGAGCTTTTTTTCCGAACTTGAGTTGATGTGTCTCTGTGGGGTCCCGAAGACCTATGACAAGTTTGCCACAAAGATTAAAGACACCAGCAACAGCTTGCAGTAACATTGTTTCTAAAATAGACACTGTTGACCTTACGGCGCCATGACATCAAAAGTACGACGCGTGTATTGGAGAAATTTGTCCTTGTTAAAGTGTATCACTATATATATATATATATATATATATATATATATATATATATATATATATATATATATATATATATATATATATATATATATATATATATATATATATATATATATATATATATATATATATATATATATATATATATATATATATATATATATATATATATATATCATTTACCATCGTGCAAGCAGTAACAATCCGCATTGTTACGTCAGTGCTGCTAGGCGAGGCCAGGAGTAGGAATACATTGTTTATATTCCGTAACTAGTGAAATATACTATGATATATAATGGTGTAATGAGTGTTAAGTAATGGGATATACACATGCTTAAGTGATAATACAGCGTCTATCATATATCTTAAATCTGCGATCTTTATCCTACATTATTTCATTTATATACATACAGAAAATTAACAAGTCCTAACATATGCTGGCTGCTCCATCATTAACTATGCTCTCTAGAATGTGGAGGTTAAAATGTCATGATCAGGAATCTATGTAATGCCACTAAGAAAATTAACCAAATTCTTACATCTGTCTACACTTACCACGTCCATGTTTCAACGGAGGATAGCCTTCATTTGTATTAGCGATCATCGTGTATACGAGTCATGCACTTCCAATAGTGGGATAGAATGTCTGTACGATAGTGGGTGTAAAGGCCGCCTAGAGATGAAGTGTAGAGCTTGAAACATCACAACAGCAAAGGAAACGACCACCTCTTGTGTTATTCTACAAACCTTTCAATATGAGTGTGACCGCTAGTACTGCTGATCACTACCTCCCTTAAATCAGGAATAAGGACGGCTAAAACCAATAGTGTACAAAGACTTCGAATCTAAAATCCGTGTAGGTAGAAAACTAGCTACTAACAATTCAAAGTGCTTTAGACTACTTCCCTGCCAAACTGAACAAATCAAAAATCTTTTGCCAAGACAAGATTAGCTTGAACCCATATGGAGGTCAGGGTAATCTCCATTCCGACGTCTGACCAATTCAGGCCAGCTTTGCCTCTGGATTAAGCACACTCTCTCACGTGTTCACGTTAGAATTGGTCCTACGCCATACACATCCACACACAGATCGGGAAAAATCCATGCAACATTAGAGTCCTATACTCATTAAATTTAATACGACAACTTGCGCTTTATAATTAAATAATGTTGCTACAAACTGTTGCTATCTATAGAAACGCCGATGTTCAGCTACATGGCTTCCCAGATGCATGTCACCCACTCTGCTACTGGCTCTTCAACAACGAATATTCTGATTACAGAATGATAAGTATTTAGAGCTTTGTTCTGGTAATGAATTAGGTCGATGCACCATCAGAAGACCATAGGAAGGATTCCACGGAATCTCGCCTGTCATCCTCATCATCGGTAAGAGTCAGTTGTCATTAACTTTGACATTTGACATTGTGACCTCAATGTCATCACGCTGATTCCTAAACAATACACCCATTATGTATCCAACATACTTCCAATAGTGTCCATCAATGCTGAATTATAAGCTGATAAGTTTTGTTAAGCACAAAATATTAAGCGTCGAAAATACAGAATTTTGTGCGACGGTCCCAAAGAATTTGACATCAAAATTACGATGCTGATTCATACCGCTATAGGCAATCCCGGACCCATGTTTAGTCCCTATATGCTTACATGGGCTGGCAATATTAGCCAGTTATGTTGATAGGTGGTCAACAGTTTAAATGACCAATATATCCCGTGTACCAGAACTATTACTTTGCCACCATCTCTTGATATGTAACATTGCAATAGCTAACAAGAACAGAACTTACAATTAACAATAAGTCGGGTTTCAGTGGCCCGTAGCCTATCAGATCTTGCCATGGTATTAGCATGTAATAATCTTCTCGACCAGCTTGGGGGGGGGGGGGGAGACCGCTTAACCACGATATGCCAAATTCGTAAAATCATTTACAAAGGACCTTTCAAGTTTATCGAACAATCATATAACGTCATAATCAACTATGTGGTCATAAACAACTATGTGACGTGTAGGATGACCACAAAATCAATGACGTTATGATGGAAGTACATAGGTTCTTCACGAACGCTTAATTAATGACGGACTAAGTGTTATTATAGGAATGGTATCTCTTTACTATTTAATAAACATGCTGTGGATATTTTGAAACTAATTTGACTTGACGCTATTGCTGCACCCAGCACCCAGTCAAATTATTTTCAATATATTCAACAGCTTACCTGTATAGTTTTGTGAAAATTTATAGTCAGTGAGTTCAGGGATCGATATATCCCATCACGGGCGAAGTGTGGGTGGAGTGTAGATAGAGACGGGCTGGCCATAACTAAGACTGGATTCCTCCATTTAATATATGTTTTGACATTTTGTTGAATAATTTGAAACAGATTTGGTTGGAAACTGTTGCTGCCTATAGCAGTACCGTACTCATATCATATTGGTTTTAAACTTATCAATAGCTTGTCTGAATAGTTACCTTGGAATAGCGATTCTGGTAACTCAGAGTTCAAAGAGTTAAGAGCGAGATAGACAAGGACATCTTGGATGCTGACAATGTGTGGTATTCTGCTTGTGAAAAGCGAAAACACATTCTTGGCACCATGTAGTCATGCTGCGGGTTATGTAAGCTCTGTGCTTAAGCCGGGGACAAAGCAGCTGCCAATGTAACAGTTATACCAATTAATGGATTTACCAACCATCCACATATCACAGCATCACATAGCAAAACGTCCCACATTCACTGATTAACAATGAGAATACCGCAACCAGATATTCACACCCTTAAACACCGTTAGTACAATCATGTCTCTTTGACTAAGCGTTGTTTGTATTCATGTCTGATGCAATTGAACCAAGTCCAGAAATGCAAAGTATCTTCGTTGAACAGAAGTACCACAAGAATGATTAGCAGCCTGGTGAACCAGAAAGATTGCGGTTTAGTCAACAATTCACAGACCCCATGAGCCCCGTACTGTAAGGTAATGTTTTGACTATGGCCATCTAAATGGCAACATCTGGACTGGAAGTTGGCCACCGTAAAGCCGCTCTCTGATCCGTATGAGGCCATCAGCTGCGGTGATCTATCTACAGTAGGCCTCTGTTAGGAGCACCTCGCTCTGAATGCATCTTATTAAAACAGAACGCGGTCACTATGAATTTCGTTCTTGAAATGCTAACATCTCTTTTCGTATGGTTCTTTTCAACCATCAATTATGGTTAATAAGTGCGCGGATGTTGGCTGTAATAGTGGCTATGCATCTGCCAAAACACTACAGAATGCTTCTTTTCACAAATTTCCGCTGAAAATGCTGAAAATACCACGATCACGGTGTAGTAAATTATCTAGAGAAGATTTTGCACCGACTGAGCATTTACGACTATGTTCATTCCATTTTGCTCACCATTGCTTCATTGAGGAAAGAGCTGATCACAATGAAAGAAAATAGAAGAATAAATCAACACAGCTGATGAAAAAGCCTTCTTTCTTTCCTTTTCAGAAAACGTATCTATTCTGCTTGATTTTGCCCGATTTATAGCATACAGTGCTGATTATTAGCCGTCATAACTCTCCAAAACAATGATGATAATACACATACACACGCAGGCACGCACGCACGCACGCACGCATGCAGGCACGCAGGCACGCACGCTCGCAGGCAGGCACGCACGCACATACATATATATATATATAATGTCCGTGTATGCAACTAATTTCGTTCCTTAAATCTGAGATCCTACGACTACATAGTAACAAGCATCATTTGGCTCCAAGACACGTGATTGCTAAAGACAATAAAGACAATAAAGACAATAGCATGGGTACAATTGGTTGCTAAAATCGTACATAAATACCATCCAGTTGCGCACTGGCATAATCATTCCAGTCTTGATCCTTATAACAACGAAAAATATGTTGATAATTTTGAAAGTGATCTAATTGGAAACTACTGGGCAGCAACACCACTACCGGGCAAACCTATTTCAGTGTATTTATCTGAATTCATCTCCTCCTAAACCGCTCAGCAGATCTTAACCAAATTTGGCTGGAAAGATCCTATGGAGTCCCAGTATCTCAGTTTCCACACAATCATAGAGTTAAGTTGTTGAATATGCTGAATCATATTCCATAGCTTTCCTATATGCTTGCCTTGGTATTCAAGTTAGAATGTTGTCGCACCATCGCAAATTCTCATGCTTTCGGCAACTGTGCTCCCCACCCCTCTACCCCTGCCACCCCACCTCACACCCAACCCCCCTGTTGTAGGAGGTGGCACACACACACACACACACACACACACACACACACACACACACACACACACACACACACACACCCACACACACACACACACACACACACACACACACACACACACACACACAATTGCAGGATGCTCTTCACTCTTCACTCAAGGCGATGGCAATTATTATGAGCCAACTCAGTGCTGGGTGAAGGGCTTTGGGACTGATGCACTATTTCTGATGGGAGGATTAGTAACGTCTACATTGCTTCAAATAGTATTGTTTATAAGACGTATATTGAATATAATATTTGTATTGACCCCCACCACCCAACCACCCCACTCCCCCCACCCCCACCCCGAATTTCCTTGGTACTCTTACAAGTTCTCTTTAAGTATATGTTCCCCCAAGAACATTCTGCATTGTTTTTGACAGTTAGATATGAAAGCAGATAAATATTTTGAAACTAATTTATCTGGAAGATGTTGCTGTACTGGGCATATAATTTTCAAAATTTTCTTTACTATTATTTTATGCACGAATATTTGGACTTCTAAAATTAAAGAAAGCAGAGTTTGATATTCTAAATCTGATTATGTGTCAGTGCTATCAATTGATCAAATAAGCTTCAAATTCTGGCAAATATAAATAGAGTAATGGACATTTTTACCCAATTACATTTGATTTGATTGCCGTGTATTGTGTATGCACAAATTGTAACGAAATGATGATGTCATATTAACAATATCGATATTACATCTTATTTAATTTACTGACTGTTATGTATTCAATTCAAGATTTAACTCATTTAACACTGCATAACATATATAACAATAGCTATGTAATTAAAATATTCTCTGGACCATATTGAAACAAATTTGACTTTAAGCTGTTGTCCTCGACACATCAGTTTAATGTATTAAACAACATATCTTCATGGCAACTGTATTATCGTTGTTTTATAACAATGTTCTTATTAGTAAGAGTAGTTTCCATGTAGTATACTAGGCACTCAATAATCCAGTCCGTTATTCAGCACCATTCAGCAAACAATTACACAAATATTTCAGTAGTTTGTTTTATCACACCGGCCATTGAATTAAACTATTCAGCAAATCTAGCCGAGATCCTTTATGCTGTAAGCAATGCACAGCAGCTGACTGATGGCCTCACCAAGTATAGCCATGTTTTAGCTTCCAGTCCAGATGTTACTATTTAGCTGTCCACGTTTTGACACAGTAACTGGGAGTCTGAATGAACATGGCGTATTAATGCATGGATGACGTAATAATGACTACGAGGTGTGAGCTTAGCAAGGACATTTACTGTTGTATCTGACATAATGTGCTCATCTATCTCAAGCTATCTCAATAGATCAGTATCATGTGTACAAATGTGTATTGCACACAACCTAGTTTCACTTGTAACTGGTAATGTATTTATTCCATCACCCACTCTGATAACGCAGATTACTGGGCGGTAGTGAAGCCAATACAGGTCCAATGTGACCTGGTGTTTGGCCAATACCGGTCAGGTAACAGGCATTATTAGGGTATACGCATATATGGGGCTGCTTGGCTAAATGGCTTACCTCCACTTTACGCATGGTTGATAATATCGCTGCTTATACAATGGTTCACACGTACGAGAGACCATCTGACATATCATGGAAAATGGTTTTCAGTAAACCTTAGGTTTGTCAAGATATCAATAAATAACACAGACCTATTGATGTGCTTCCGGTAGATGAGCGTGGTATCTGCTATTGCAACCAAATCTTGCTATACGCTTGTTTTCTTCGATCTCAAAATGACCTCTTTATCTGAAGCCCATTTTGAGAATATATTGATAAGCAACTGATACCACGTGTGTCATCATGACACGCGAGCATGACCGTGACACAGTATATTGCTTGCTTAGGACAAATTAACCATTATATACTAACTAGTAATGTAAATGAACCGCTCGCTCCGTTACAAAATTCAGTAGTAGCCTATAATAGCAAGCAGAACAAATGGAGACTTAACCAGATTGGCATTATTCTCAGCTCTCATGTTAACACCGACGCATGCAGCTCCTCAGGCCCCAAATGAACTATATTGATATTGAGGTCGAAACGTCAAATGTGAAGCTTGGTACGTTGTAGGAAAATGTTATTTATATTTGACAAGCTTGCTCGTATGTTTCATGAGAACACAGTGACACATCTACGAGCGAAAGCTTGCTCACAATAACTAGACCTCGTCATACAATAAACCTTTCCAGTTTAGCTATGCCCTGCCCATATCTAGCTAAGCGCCACCCACACCTCGCCCATGTTGGGATCAATCGATTCCTCAGCTCCCTAGCTATCAATTTCCAGAAAACTATACAGGTATGCTGTTAAATATTTTGAAACTAATTTGACTGGCTGCTGGCTGCTGCCTAAGGCAGCAAAAGCCCCCAGTCAACTTAGTTTCAAAATATTCAACAGGGTGTTTATTAAATAATAAAAACATACAATTCGTACAACAATGTTTAGTCTGTCTTCAATTTTAAGCGTTTGTGATGTACTTATCTACGTCATTCATAACGTCATTGATTATGACGTCATCCTACAAGTCACGTAGTTGATTATGACATCATATAATGGATGGGTAAACTGGAAAGGGCCATTAGCACACGTGAACCAGCTATCAACAATATTATACTGTAATGGGGCTCGAAAACTGATACAACATCAACAATCCCGAACATTCAGTATCATATCGTTAGCAAGCTAGACATATAAAATCAGCATAGCCATAAAACTGTAAATATATTTAAGAACAAAATCCAGTATATGGTCTATCTACACTGCATTCTTCCAACCTACCCCAACCATACCATCACCCCACCTCCGCCCTGTCAGCTAGGTTCACTTTAACAAAATTGAATGAAAATAAAGACAGTGAACATTCAGTCCGAGTAATTGGAAGAAAGGCTGATTTCAATTTAAGCTAGAATTGCTATTGCTGTACGCGCACTTTCTCTCTAAAGCTTATCTACACACAAAGACGTTTTTAAATGTGAAGCTATGACTACACAAACTGCAATGACAACAACAAGATGGAAACTGCAGCTGTAAAGGATACTTAATGCATCAACCTCTTGTTGTTGTTGTTGTTGTTGTTGTTGTTGTTGTTGTTGTTGTTGTTCTTGTTGTTCTTGTTGTTGTTCTTGTTCTTGTTGTTGACTTTTGTCTTTGATCTCAACTTACATTCATTGTTCATTAGAATAAAGAATTATGAGAAATGATTATCAACTGGTTAAAAGTGTTAAACCCCGTCTATTCTACATCGGTCCTTTCAGCTACGCAATGAAGAAATATACATCCTCTCTGGCGTGAACTGAAGCCACGCCGCCGCCAACGTTACGCGGGGACTGTAGACGCCATCTCGCGAAAAGCTTCAGGGAAATCGGATAATCCTGTTATGTTCCAGCAAACGTTCCTCCAGCGTCTCATTACCAATTCTCCAGATGAAACATTCTTTGTCTGGCGGTGAACTTCAATTAACAATGCTCAGTAATGCTGTTTGTTTCTGTTTAACGTCGTCAGGTTGTCGGAGGAGAGAGATAGTTAGGTGAGAGAACGAGCAGACATAATGTACAGTGCAGCTAGTTGGTTTCTGAACTGGTCGCTGACCTGTAATAGAAACACACTCAGACCGACCATATATACCATAGGAACATTTAACGAATATCGTCCTCAATAACCGGTGGTTACTGTACACAGTTGTGCATAGTGACACGTGGTAATAGCTTTTTCGTGTTCTGCAAGTGAAAATAAATACCTGAGGAGTTTCTCCAAAGAGTTAACAAGAACGGCTTATTATAATGTTAGTCAACTAAACCACATAGTGTTAGTTTTCTTGATCGGAAGTCTCTGTATACCTCGGTACATTTACTACATAGGGCAATAGCAGTAGAGTCAGACATGACACATTTATAATGCAGTGATACATGCATAAACACAGCACATGATTGCACAGCAAAAACATCTAGTGCTATATAAACTACAACTCAATGGACGTAAGATGTCATAAACCAGAACGTGACGTGTAGAATGATGTTATAATCAATGAGGATGTGCATGACGTAGATAAGTTCGTCACGAACGCTTAATTGATGACGGACTAAGCGTTGTTGTACGAATTTACTGTCTTAACTCTTTAATAAACATGTTGCTAATTTGACTGGATGCTGTCAACAGCTTAATTGTATAGTGTTCTGGATATTTATAGTCACGGAGTTCGGGGATCGATCCATCACAATATGACAAAATGTGGGTTGAGCTTATCTAAGGATGGGTGGTATATAGCTGGAACTGGATTCTTACCTTGGGGGAAATGACAATGGCAATACATTGTTACAATTACATCAATTCGATAATCGCTAAACATTATGCAGCTTTGCATCAGTAATTTCACTATCCATAAAAATCCAGCTAAAATCAGTATCTGCTTTTGCCACATATTCATAGTGACATCATCACCACGCGGTGAGGGCGGGTAGCATGTCTTATACAGTGTTCACGTGGCGAGGGCGGGTAGCATGTCTGATACAGTGTTCACGTAGTGAGGGCGGGTAGCATGTCTTATACAGTGTTCACGTAGTGAGGGCGGGTAGCGTGTCTTATACGGTGTTCACGTAGTGAGGGCGGGTAGCGTGTCTTATACGGTGTTCACGTAGTGAGGGCGGTTAGCGTGTCTTATACAGTGTTCACGTGGTGAGGGCGGGTAGCATGTCTTATACAGTGTTCACGTGATGAGGGCGAGTAGCATGTCTTATACCATGTTCACGTAGTGAGGGCGGGTAGCGTGTCTTATACACTGTTCACGTGGTGAGGGCGGGTAGCGTGTCTTATATAGTGTTCACGTGGTGAGGGCGGGTAGCATGTCTTATACAGTGTTCACGTAGTGAGGGTGGGTAGCATGTCTTATACAGTGTTCACGTTGTGAGGGCGGGGAGCATGTCTTATACAGTGTTCACGCGGTGAGGGTGGGTAGCATGTCTTATACAGTGTTCACGTAGTGAGGGCGGGTAGCGTGTCTTATACAGTGTTCACGTAGTGAGGGCGGGTAGCGTGTCTTCTACAGTGTTCACGTGGTGAGGGCGGGTAGCGTGACTTATACAGTGTTCACGTGGTGAGGGCGGGTAGCATGTCTTATACAGTGTTCACGTGGTGAGGGCGGGTAGCGTGTCTTATACAGTGTTCACGTGGTGAGGGTGGGTAGCATGTCTTATACAGTGTTCGCGTAGTGAGGGCGGGTAGCGTGTCTTATACAGTGTTCACGTGGTGAGGGCGGGTAGCGTGTCTTATACAGTGTTCACGTGGTGAGGGCGGGTATCGTGACTTATACAGTGTTCACGTGGTGAGAGCGGGTATCGTGACTTATACAGTGTTCACGTGGTGAGGGCGGGTAGCATGGCTTATACAGTGTTCACGTGGTGAGGGCGGGTAGGGTGACTTATACAGTGTTCACGTGGTGAGAGCGGGTAGCATGACTTATACAGTGTTCACGTGGTGAGGGCGGGTATCGTGACTTATACAGTGTTCACGTGGTGAGAGCGGGTAGCGTGACTTATACAGTGTTCACGTGGTGAGGGCGGGTAGCATGGCTTATACAGTGTTCACGTGGTGAGGGCGGGTAGGGTGACTTATACAGTGTTCACGTGGTGAGGGCGGGTAGCGTGACTTATACGGTGTTCACGTGGTGAGAGCGGGTAGCGTGACTTATACAGTGTTCACGTGGTGAGGGCGGATAGCATGGCTTATACAGTGTTAACCCACATCCGATGAAGCTGCACCTTAATTTAATGAGAATGACCAAGGATAGCGCCGTCTGTCACATCTCCATATCAAATTGGTTATGTTAGCTCAGCTGCCAGACATTATACAAATCATTGTTTGAGTACCGTAACTAGACGGATTATCACATTAATAATTAAAACTTTCATCAATCATTTGCCCAAATATCTGACCAGTCACTGCGATTCATGACGCTGAAACAGGGAAATTGTTATGTCATGTCTCTGCTTGGCAACGCGTCTCCAAATAAATATACCTGATTACATAATATCGGAAATTTGTAGGCTACTTGCCATAAATGAGTTACTGTGGCTAATGTTGTTCAGTGCAACAACACCATTCCCCGCGCACACTTACACCTGAGTACGGTTATCACTAACAGTGTTACTCTAATACTGGGATTATGACGTGTAAGACTATTGCCTGAAGATTTTAATAGTAAAGGGAGAAAAAGCTGTTTGTTCACTCTATTAGGCAGATTAAGATGTGTAAGACCAGCGTAATGTTTATGTACATCTGTCAGTTGTCTCTAACATTATGCCAAGATTGATGTGTTTTATTGACCTTGGCACATGCGCCAGTGTTTATACAATTAGCCATACTTGTCCTTCTAAAACCCTAGCTCCGTAAATCGTTGTAGCTATGGACCATCGCCTCTTTCAGTTCACGCTGTTATTATCCCCACGTTTTAAAAAAACCGTCGGGGATATTGTAATCGCCGCCGTCCGTCTGTCCTCCTGTTTGCCCGTCTGCCCGTCACGCTATCTCCTCCCAAACCATTTGGTGGAATTCAACCAAATTTGATATGTTGGTTTGCCATATGATTCCTCTTTGCAAGACGATATTTATATTTGTCTGCGCCCATGGGGTATGGGGCATGGGTCAAAAGGCCAAATCACTTGTAACACAACTCCTCTGAAACCGTTAGACCAAGTTTGAGATGTGAGTTACCCATATGATTGCGGAGTGCATGAAGCTATTTACATTTGGCTCCGCTACCAGGGGGCTGGGTAGGGGTTAAAAGGTCAAATTTTAACCTGCGGAAATTGATTGTAATGCATCTTCTCCGAAACCGCTGAACAGAATTCGATCAAATTTCGTATGTGAGTTACCCATATCACTGTGGAATGTATGAGCACATTTGCCCCGCCCGCTTTGGGTTGGGGATGGGGGTCAAAAGGCCAAGAAATTAATTATAATGCAACTCCTCCGAAACTCTTTGACGGAATACAACCAAATTTGGTATGTAAGTTACCCATATCAATGTGGAGTGTATATTGTTTATGTAAATGTCCGTTTGCACTCCACAATCATATGGGTAACTCACATACCACATTTGGTCATGAATTTCGCTCAACAGTGTCAGAGGTGAACGTGGGGATGTGCGATGCCACGTCATCGGCTGATCAACCTAGTTTGTTGGATGTTTAGCAGGGTGTTGTTGATTATGTGGAGCACATGTAGAGTTGGCCCCACCCCCAGGCGTGGCTGTGGTGGTGCGGTCCAAGTGTCAAGAAATTGATTGTAATGCATCTCCTCCGAAAACATTGAGCGGAATTCAACGAAATTTAGTATGTGAGTTACCCATATCAATGTGGAGTAGATGAGAACATGTACATTTGGCCCCGCCGTTAGGGGTGGGGATGGAGTCAAAAGGTCATGAACTTGATTGTAATGCAACTCCTCTGACACTGTTGGACGGAATTCAACCAAATTTGGTAAGTGAGTTACCCATATGATTGCTGAGTACAAAAGGATATTTACATTTGGCTCCTCCCCGGGGGTGGGTTGTAAGGGTGTGGGGGGCGTCAAAAGTTCAAACTGGCGAACGTGGGGATTTGCGATGATCGATTAGCAGTGTTTTGTTGATAAAAGTGCAGTCTCTAGTTTAACAAGACAATCAATGTGACGAGAAATGTTGTTTTCACACATCAAGGTAGATGTTTAATTAATATACAGACTAAAAGAAGAAACAATAATGAAGAAAGACCACGTTCATGCAATAGATCGTATTTGCATGCACACCAATAGGAGGTATTACATATCAGCGAGGTCACATGACCGAATGCTGGTATTTTATTGGTTTACTTGATGCGGGAGTGATTCAATAGTGTTCACACATGCCGCTATTTGCTGTGCAAACGTATTCTTAACAGCGCACAAATGAAATATCAAATGATAAACCCAGACATACCTCAGGATTAAGCAAATGTCGGCTACATGTATTCCTGCAATTAGACTTGCATTTCCACAGTAAACAAAGCTCTCGTGGAAACATTTAAAATAAATGTTATGATTTGTACCGTTGACAAAATTGTTATGCTGAAAGATGACATATTGTTTGTAGATCGACATCATTGCATCATTTTTCAAAGATAGGTATTTTTTTTTAAAAGGTTTATGCTGTTCTGGACAAATCTTGACCATTAGCCGCCTGACTGCTGAGTTCTTGCAGACGACATACTCCAGGGTTTATATCTCTGGACGTGCTAAATATTTTGAAAACAATTTGACTGAAAATTGTTGGTGGCTAAGCCTCCAACAACTTTCAGTCAAATTGATTTCAAAATATTCAGTACGTTCAGCGTTTTTGCTTATTGGAATTATGATCTGGTGGATAATTAACTCGTCAAACGGTTGGGTAATAAATTGTTTATCCAATCACTTTGTGAGAGCATAGGCTAATTTGACCTGAACAAAGAATGAACTGCAATCGGAGAAACATAGATGCTAATTGTTATTCTTGGGGAATATGACGTTTACGTAGATCATACGAGTCCGACACCCCAAAAACACGTGCATATCAAATAATAGCAAAATATTATTCGAGCGATTTGGAACTATCCCATGGTGTGTAGGGTAACGGTTTTTTATACATATATCGTGGAAACAGACCTTTGTTATGACGTACGTACACCCTGGTTGGTATGCCAAGAATTACGTAATCTCTCGTGGGATAAATTAAATTACTGAGTAAGCATAGAATATCATTTGACTGCTGCTATAGATTGTATTATATGAGTCATCTTGATTGCAGGGTGCCGAGTTATCAATGTACATTTCCAGCTTTAGCTATGCCCCGCCCATCATTATCTAAGCTCCACCCACACTTCGCCGTGTTGGGTTTGATCGATCCCCGAATGCCCTGACGATCAATTTCCTGAAAACAACACAGTTAAGTTGTTGAATATTTTGTAACTAATTTGACTGGGTGCTGTTGCTGCCTAAAGGCAGCAACAGCGCCCGGTCAAATTAGTTACAAAATATTCAAAAGGATATTTATTAAATAATACAAACATACAATTCGTAAACAACGCGTAGTCCGTCTTCAACTATGCGTTCATGACGTACTTATCTACGTCATTCATTTCATGACGTCATACTGACGTCATTGATTGTGATGTCATTCTATACGTCACGTAGTTGATTATGACGGCACGTGATGTATGGATACAGTAGAAGTGTTCAATATGAACACACCACTCCTCTCTGGCAACCTTAGATGATAAAATGCTGAACTATTTTGAAAGTGGTTGAATGCATTAGGATTTTGTTGTAAAGAAAGTTATTTCTTAAAGCGACCTTTGCATCCATTGAGTAAAAGACAGATCGAGCAAAACTCCCCAAAGAGCACGTTCATACATTTGCTAGATTTGACACACAATTGTGTTTAGCTCGTAAGTCATTGACTTGATCAAAAAGACAAAAAGCATTTTGGAGGATTTCGAGTCTGGGGATTGGTTTTAGGCTAATGGACAAATCCAGCCCACCCATCTCTAGCTAAGCTCCACTCACGCGTTGACAGTGTTTGGATCGATCGATGGATCCCTGCACTCTCTGAATCTCAATTTCCAGAAAACTATACAGGTAGGCTGTTGAATATTTTTGTAACTAATTTAACTGGGCGCCTCCAGTCAAATTAGTTTCAAAATATTCAACAGCATGTTTATGAAATAGTAAACACACAATTCCTACAACAACGCTTAGTCCGTCATCAAGTATGCGTTCGTGCGAAATTTTCTACGTCATCTATGACGTCATTGATTATGACGTCATCCTGCACATCACTAATTGATAATGACGTCATATAATTGATGGTTAAACTGCATTCCTCCATTGTCTCTGATAGGTTACTATGAGGGAGAATGGTAAGAATAAGACTGACAAGAGCATCACGGATGCAGGCACTCGTTGTATTCTGTCCGTGACACGTGCCAGTATGCACGCTCTTGGCGGAATGATACCGTTCTGACATTCGGGTTACGTATGCACGGAGCTTTGAAAGAGGACTGTAGCTGTAAACGTAACAGCTCTATCAATCTTTGTAATTACACACAATCTGTATATCCCAGCTCCCAGCTAACAATGCGAATATACCCTGGCTCAGAAACACCTGACTAGACATATATTCACATAATAGAGAGATCCGATCTGTCACTCAAGTATATGACGTCATATACAATTACGTTGCACATAGGCCGAGGCCACAATCAAAATGTGAAATGAATGATGGACCTGGCTCCTCATGAATAACTAAAAGTCCACTAAGTGCACGAATTGTATGTCTTTGATGAATATACTATTTAATAAGCTTTCTGTTAAATAGTTTGAAACAAATTTGTCATATGCAGCAACAGCACCCGGTCAACTTAGTTACAAAATATTCAACAGCTTACCTGTATAGTTACATTGAAAATAGGATTCTGAGAATTCAGTCTTCAATGTATATAAATTAATCCCGACTCGCGCAAAACGCGGGCTGGAAATGGGCGGAGCGTAGCTAGAAATGGCCCACTCCATTATGTGAGGTATAGGACTAGAATAGAAGTCGCTATTCTTCCACGGCCAAAGTCTATCCATGATAAATGTCTGTTGTAAGTTCAGGGTAACCGTTAAAACAGGTGTGTTTGTTTGACAAAGTGTGATTGAGCTGCTTATCTTCTGCTGGACTTGAACAAAGCCCCGCCAAACTCTAGCTAAGCTCCCTCCACCCACGCTTCGCCCGTGTTGTGATCTATCGATCCATAAACTCCGTGACTACAAATTTCCGGGAAACTATACAGGTAAGCTGTTTATTAATTTGAACATAATTTGACTGGATGTTTGTTGATGCCTATGGCAGCAACATCTCCCAGTTAAATTAATTTCAAAATATTCAACAGCATGTTTATTAAATATAGTAAAGACATACAATTCGTAAAACAACGCTTAGTCCGTCATCAATTATGCATTCATGACGAACCTATCTACATCATTGATGACGTCATTGATTATGACGTCATTATGCACGTCGCGTAGTTGCTTATGAGCGGTTATGATAGATGGATAAACTGGAAAGATCCATTGCATCTGTACTTGATAGAAAGATTACCACAAATACTTAAGTCAGAGGAATCATGGTTCATGTGGAAACTCATCAAATGGAACACATATTATAACCTGGTGGGGGTTTCTACACCATCGTAATAATATTGAACCACATGGCATATTAATGTATATACTATGCGATCTCCCAGACATTCAACATATATTTATAACAGGTTCCGTCATTATTTGTGTTTTGGGATCTCAGCAAATCAATATTTTATGCTGGCTAGCTAAGATTTAAAAATTACGTCTACATCTGAATGTGTTTCAAAATACTAAACACATATTTAATACCGGCTAAAGAAAGTGTTAGGCCTCTACATACATGATCATATTATAGTTAATCCAGGCTAAAGAATGGGTTGTGCCTGCAGGCCTACCTACATAATCGTTTATGGAGACAATTATTGTGACATTTATCATTAGAGATGAGAGTAATATCTCATTAACATTAAGATAGCATTCAGATAGATGGATTAGATCTGTCACTCAATTGTTTGACGTCATAATCAGTGACGTCACTAGTAGCTGACGTCACAATCAGAATGATATGGGTAGCAACAGTCCCCAGACAAATTAGTTTCAAGATATTCAACACCATACCTGTATCATACCTTTGAATTGGGCTTATGGCAATTCAGGACTCAAAGTATATAAATTGATTCTAACATGCTTAAAAAAATGGGTGGTGCTTAGCTAGAAATGGGTGGGGCATAACTAGGCATGAGTGTGGCTTTGCTAGACATGGGTGGGGAATAGCTATGAATAGATGTGGCATAGCTAGGCATTGGTGGGGCATTTCTAGGAAAGGGTGGGGCATAGCTAGAGTCAACTACTGGTTCTTGTCTGTCAGTTCTCATAAAACTCTAAGATGTGATAATTCTTTAATTGTGATAACGTCAAGTCTGAGTTTGACAATGATACGATACCTCCATTCGCATTGTGCTTCTATGTACGGGGATGACATAAATACGCACGTGCA
This sequence comes from Chaetoderma sp. LZ-2023a, assembly GCA_034401795.1. NCBI lineage: Eukaryota > Metazoa > Mollusca > Caudofoveata > Chaetodermatida > Chaetodermatidae > Chaetoderma > Chaetoderma sp. LZ-2023a. The sequence continues at coordinate 21,358 of JAVVLW010001329.1, read as the reverse complement.
CATAGAAGCAGATACCCAGGCATCAATTGCACAAGAACCGACAATCTTAGTGCATCGTTGGCTCAATCCACCTTTCCAGAGTATCCATCTATCAATCTGACGTCATATGACGTCATAATCACCTAATCGACGTGTAGAATGACGTCATAATCATTACGTCATAAATGATTCTATATGGGCCGTCTTTAACTCTCAATAGCCCGACACGTTGTACGAATTCTACGTCTCTACTACTACTTAATAAGTATGCTGTTGAATATTTTGACACTAATTTGACTGGACGCTGTTGCTGCCATAGGCAGCAACAGTGCTCAGTCAAAATAGTTCCAAAATATTCAATAGCTTACAGGTATAGTTTTCTGGAAATTGATAGTCAGGCAGTTCAGAGATAGATCGATCCCAACACGAGCGAGGTGTGGGTGGAGCTTAGCTAGAGAAGGGCGGGGCATAGCTAAAGATGTATAGGCCCATTGGATAGTACCAACACCTTTAAGCTAAATCGTTTGCAAAATATTCAGCAGTATATTTGAAGATAAAGTGACATATATAATCCTACTATCTGCAGCACCTTTGAGCTAGTGAGTTGGCCTGTTTAGTGTCATATATGCCTGATAATCTTATTTTATGGTCCTTATATCTCGATCATTATCATAAATCGAGTGCCTCATCTACCGCTCCCCACCCCACCCCACCCACACTTTATCTAGAAGTGTAAACAAGTCATTGTCTAACAGATCAGCCAGGAGAAATTGGATGCATGAAGTGGCTGTGATTCACTTAATAGCATTACAGAATATGCGGAATCTCATATCATCTTCATGGGAAAATAAAAATAATCTCATTGAGTGCTATGTCATCAGCCTATGGGGGGGGGGGGGGTGTGTGTGTGTGGAGTGTAGGGTGGCGTGGGGTGGGGGTGCGTGGGCGGATGTTGTAATTTCTATCAAAAAATCTTGGACTTTTCGTTAAAAATAACAGAAGCATGATAAATATTTGAACCATTTTACTGTCTGTTGATATGTGCTTAGATTTAGTGGAATGGCGGCATAGATGCAACACAGCATATACTAAGATATTGTAAGAAGGTGGCAAGGATTTTATTAAATTCCCATCAAGAATGTTAATTTCAACAACCTGGCTGAAAGATAAGCGTAGCAGTTAATCACTACGAATATCTAGCGGTGAAGATCCTCGCTAATGCTATATTTGCAAGCACAGTTAGGAATAGGTTTGCTTCGACCACTTTGACCCCTCTTCTATCTTGTATCAACTTAATACTTTAAGGGTCAAACTGACCAAAGAACAACTATGCAGTGGTCTTCAGACATGGCTATTTGAAAGGCCTGGATAAGAATATTTTAAAACATTTTAAAATATTTACCACATGCAGATAACCACTGGCTGAGTAAAAACTTTCTTCGCTATTACTCCTTTAATGGTCAATCCTGCGAAAAAAAGTTTTAGTGGTAAATTTACAAAAAGTAGTCTTCTAAAATTAAAATATCTTGAAAAATATTGACCATCAAAATGTTTAATTGATATATCAAGTAGTATTTTGAGCGCTTCGAGGCGCTATTGATGCAAGAGGGCTTAAGCCGACTGACCATTCATGCGAATAATCAAACGCTGTAGAACAAAATCCATCATATGATCTATTCACAATGCAGGAATCTGTCTGGCCGGTTATTGCAAACATTTCTGCCTCCAGCAGCCAAATTCAGCTGAGCAAAATCGAAAGAAAACCCCGTGTCGATAAAGACAGCTTTCATCTGAGCAATTGAAAGAAGGCGGACAGAATGGACTTTTCCAATTTATTCATCAATCATATGACATCATAATCAACTACGCGACGTGACGTATATGATGTCATCATAATCAATGACGTCACGAATGCATAACTGATGAGCTTAGTCAATTGCCCCTTATAGTGTGGGGGGGGGGTTGTTAGTGGGGAAAACGGTAAAATAGCAACTAGACTGTATAAGCTATTATATACCCTTTTCAGTAATGTTGCATTTAAGTGCGGTGGATTAGCCATATAAAAATACTAATGGAAAATGCAAGTATTTCATTTCAAATCCTGGTCAGTTAGACTGCCTAAAATTAGGCATAAAACAGCAGCTCTCTAACGAATATATTCCGAGATGGAGAGGGGAAATTGTCCATAGCAGAATCTGTACCAGCTATAGGATTTTCAAGGAAAATTTCCAATTTGAAAATTATTTAATATCCCTCCCACAGAAATTTTCAGGGTTACTTTGTAAATTCAGAATGCGTAACCATGGGCTACCTGTAGAAGTCGGAAAATATGAAAATCCACTACATCGAAACGAGCGAGTGTGCACAATATGTGCCCAGAACGCTCTAGGTGACCGATCTCTTTGAATGCCCAGCCCTAGATAGTGAAAGAAAAGAATATATCGATAAATATTATAGATTACGCTCAAATACCCTAAAGATGAACCAACTTTTCAATGTTAGCAACAGATCAAAATTACTATCTCTGTGTACATTTTAGATGTTATTTTTAAACGTGTGAACTGAAATATAAATATTATATTCCTGTTCCCCTTGTGCCAGGATGTGGCTTGGGTGTAAATAAATAAATGAAATGAAAGAGGGCGGACTAAGCTTTGTTGCACGAATTTTATGTCTTTATTATTTAATGAACATGCTGTTGAATATTTTGAAACTAATTTGGCAGCAAGAGCGCTCAGTCAATTTGGTTTCAAAATATTCAACAGCTTACCTGTATAGTTTTCTGATAGTCAGAGTGTTTAGGGATCGATCGACCTCAATACGGCGAAGTGTGGGCGGAGCTTAGCTCCCGATGGGCGGGGAATAGTTAAAACTGGACTTCTCAATTCACTTTTCCAGAGTATCCATCCATCATCTGACCTCGTATGACGTTATAATGCACTCAGCGCGTGTATGATGACGTCACAATCATTACGTCGCAAAGGGTTCCATATAGACCGTCATCAAACCTCAAAGAGTCCGACACGTTGTATAAATTGTATGTCTTTGTAATTCTTTGCTATTTAATTAATATTTTGTTGAATATTTTGAAACTAAGTTGACTGGGCGCTGTTGCTGCCTTAGGCAGCAACAACATCCAGTCAAATTAGTTTCAAAATATTCAACAGCTTGCCTGTGTATTCTTTTAGAAATTGATAGTCAGGGTGTTCAGAGATCGATCGATCCCAACACGAGCGAGGTGTGGGTGGAGCTTAGCGAGAGATTGGCGCGGCATAGCTAAACCGGAAAGGTCCATTGGCATCGCTATAGGCACTTTCTCTTTAACCCGTACCACTCTGACATCAGCTGGGAAGCTCCTAGGTACACTCAAGTCAAGAATTGACCTGATGAAGCTAAGGATTTTGGCTGAGGACAAGACACAGTGGGAAAAAGCGAAGAAGGACTGATTGCAGCTGTAGTATGTTTCTACTACTACAGCCATAGAATACAGTAATCATATATACTCTAATGTCAATATTCTATCTTTTATGTGTGTATATCAAAGAAACTGGTGTACATTTGTCAACAACTTTAGGATGAACACCGGTTCATCTTTTAATTTAATTTAAAGATTTAGAATTTTGACACCAGAGTGATAAGTGCTAAACGTTATGTGTAACTCAGGATGTTTTAAATTGCGAAGTTAAAACATTGGAAACAACAATGACGATAACAGGATGAAAAAATGCATCGTAAAGTATAATTGATGCTCTAAACAGCTGTAGTTGTTGTTGTTGTTGTTGTTGTTGTTGTTGTTGTTGTTGTTAATGTTGTTGTTGTTGTTGTTGTTGTTGTCGTTGTTGTTGTTGTTGTTGTTGTTGTTGTTGTTGTTGTTGTTGTTGTTGTTGCTGCTGCTGCTGCATAATTAATCTGCGATAGAATCACAGATTATTATTTTTACTCAGGATCTTTCTTTTTATTATTATTATTCTTCCTCACACCCCATCTCCTCCTACAGTTTCCATACAATCCAGTCCAAACTTGGCGAACTTGTAGAACCCTTGTAGACCTCGCATGCTCTAACTTTTGTTTTGGATCTACCTAATACTTTTCGAGCTACGCACCTTTCCGTGGACACAAGAAGTCCATAGAAAATGTATGGGGATTTGCAGCATTGATCTTTGAAGTGTGATTACACCTAGAGTTTTGATCAGATCACTACCATACATGGGTAGGATGTTACCCTTGAGGTTCTGAAGATGTCTGCCTACGTGAAAGGTGACCGTGATTGTGGACCGTTGACCGCCATTGCATTGAATATGGCCACATAGGAATGAATGGAGATTTTCAGGATTGATATTTGAACTGCTACTGCACCTAGAGTTTGATCAGATCACTTATATATGATGTTAGAAATTTCGATGATTTTTTGAAAATTCGTTTTCAAAATGGCCGCCGGTTGCACAGTTTGGTAAAAATACCAGTTTTGGGGTTTTATTTGGAAGAAATGAACTCAGGATAACAAAGGATTTAAAATAATTTTTGGTGATCTTATAGGTTCTATATAGCCTTGATTTCATATCAATTTTGAAGAGGCTCAACCCAATAGCTTTTTAGAAATAAGCTTTTCCGTGCTAAGCCTAACCCTACCCCTAACACATGGGAGCAATATTTGAACAGCATTTTCTCCTATAGTTTTATTCCAATTCTCTTCAAACCTGGCCCGATTCTAGATCATTATGAGGTCTAAGTAACAACTAATGGAAATTTTAATAACTCCATTGGGGCTACGGCCATTCGGATCAAAATTTCCCATTTTATGTTTGGCATAAATAACCTCCCTTTCATCATACAACTTTAAAGACGATGTTAGACGTTATTTTATCCTTTAGGGTCTAGGTGACCATTTAATGGTCAACCCTATCTCAGTTTCCGAGAAATCGGCTTTTCGATGCCCAATGTAAACCTATGGGAATATGAACTATGGATCTTTGAACAGCGACTACACCGTCTTAGACATTTTATCGGATCACCAGCAGACATGTCCAACGGTTATATAAAACGAGACCCTATACTATTCCTTAATGGCCAGTCATCGCAGGATTACAGTTACGTAAGTAAATGTATTCTAGTATTAGTTATCTTATTCTAGTTAAATTGACTTTCATTGCAACTATATGTATACATTTCCTTATAGCTGGACCCTCACTAGGCATGTGCCTGAAATCTATGACACAAATACTACAACAGAAAACGGGCTCTTGTTCTTGATTATTGATTCTCGCTGTTCTTGATCATGCACAATTTTCTAACGTACTGCAAATCTGCTTGTAAAACCATACATTATGGAGCCTGTGTGGATATTGAGTAAACATTCTGCATCCACTGCCCATCAATCACACACTACCCTTAGTCATTAAGTCAAGCATGTCTATAATTGACAAGTTATGAACCAAACAATGTGTTCACTAGCATCACATAACATAATACATTTGTTATGGGGGTTACCATTTGCCATGCTGGTTACCATTCTGAATCAAATGCTATGCTATGAATATTCCAGTGAGCTTTGGCCCATAGTGTCCACTCAGATCACTTTGGCCAGTAGGAGTCTACCCACCAACTCACCTCCACCCGACGCCCACACCACACCCTGGAGTGAATACATTATACGTTTGTATGCATATTCAAGTTTGTGGGGGGGGGCATATTGTAGCCCCTCCCCATCCCAAACTGTTTCGAAAAATAATTAATCTACAAAAATAGAATCAATAATATAACAGTCAACCAGGTTCCATATTTACTTCTGGAAATGCTGACGGCAACTGAGAGAATCTAGAGTTGTTTACAGAAGGAGCACAAAATGCCTCCTGGTTTTGCCTCTAGTGGTTGGAGACTTGGAGGCCTACAGCAATTACTTTAGCCCAGCCCATAATATCCATAAGGTGGCCTCATTGTCCATTACAAGACAGAATTATGAGAATTGATGATGAAATGGTTAAAAAGACTTAAGCCCTGTCTATTCTACATCGATCCATTCTGCTGCGCAATGAAGAAATATACATGGTATCCTCTATGGGGGTAAACTGAAGCCACGCCGCCGCCAACGTTACGCGGGGACTGTAGACGCCATCTCGCGAAAAGCTTCAGGGAAATCGGATAATCCTGTTAATGTTCCAGCAAACGTTCCTCCAGCGTCTCATTACCAATTCTCCCGATGAAACATCCTTTGTCTGGCGGTGAACTTCAATTAACAATGCTCAGTAATGCTGTTTGTTTCTGTTTAACGTCGTCAGGTTGTCGGAGGAGAGAGATAGTTAGGCGAGTGAACGAGCAGACATAATGTACAGTGCAGTTAGTTGGTTTCTGAACTGGGCATGCAGTGCTATTAACTAAAGGCATCGTCTTCATTAAATGTTGGTTGTCTTGCACAGTTAGCAGATAGAGACACGTTTAATATCGTATTGGTGTTTACCAAGCCAGATAAAGGCAGGTGAATAGAACCACATATTGTTTGAATGCCAGGGCGAATGTCTGGTTTTGGTTTACAAACACGATCGCTGTGTTGCATGGTGTTGCTATCTAAACGTATGAGCACATCAGTACATTGTTGGAACGCACAATTTAATTCGTTGTTTCAGCATTGCTGTGCAGCACACCATTTATGGTAAGGTCGCATTGAGGGAATTGTACATTACTGGAGAATAAACGGATCTATTTCTATCGAGGCACTGCCCATTTCTAACTAATCTCCGCCCACGCCGGTTAAAATCGTTTTGCAACTTTGAAACGCACATGACCAGAATCTAAATTCCAAAATAACTCTAAAGGTAAGCTGTTGAATATTTTGAAAATAATTTTGGTAGCTACAGCTCCCAGTTAAATTAATTTCAAAGTATTCAATAGAATGTTTAGTAAATTGTAAATCTACGCTATAGAACTGGTGCACATTCGTGACAGACTTTTCGATTTCCGTGACAAAGTTGGCTAGGTCATTCTGATCGCGACGTCAGCTAACACTCAAATAATTCACCTTTCCAGAGTATCCATCCACCAGCTGACCGCGTATGACGTCATAATCAGCTCAGCGCGTGTATGATGACGTCACAATCATTACGTCACAAAGGGTTCCATATAGACCGTCACTAAATCTCAAATACTCCGACACGTTACATGAATTGTATGTCTTTGTAATTCTTTGCTATTTAATAAACATGCTGTTGAATATTTTGAAACTAATTTAACTGGGCGCTGTTGCTGCCTTAGGCAGCAACAGCACCCAGTCAAATTAGTTTCAAAATATTTAACAGCTTACCTGTGTGGTTTTTTGTTGGAAATTGATAGGCAGGGTGTTCAGAGATCGATCGATCCCAACGCGAGCGAGTTGTGGGTGGAGCGTAGCTAGAGATGGGCGGGGCATAGTTAAAACCGGAAAGGTCCATTATTCTTACATTATTACCCTGATGCTGTTTCCATTATACTTCTGCAATGGAGGAATCCATATTTACCTAAGATTGATGGATAAACTGGAAAGATCCATTAGCCCACAATCTAATAATGTATAGAATATAGATAGTCCCTATTTATACGTACAACAATCGACTTGATTGATGCCTTCATTATGAGAACAATTGAGTAGAATCTATCTGCGTGTTTGAGCAAATGCTAGTTTAAGCTTGTAATGTCTACAGGCCAAATGAAGCGTACTTTTTAAAAATATACCACTGGAATAGCTGATTCTGTTACCTAGTCAGTCATTTCAGTGAAAAATACTCCTCTCTTGTCCTACAAATGGGGCATTCCTTAAGACCACTGCAGAGGCCGGATTTTGGCCAGCTTCGTTATGAAATGTTTAAGCGTGGCCCAGCTGAATTCATTGAGACAGTTTGCCTAAAGATGCCGTAGCGCAGCTATGAGGGGGCGGGGGCAGGTAACACATGCACCCACCACATTCGAGACATGTGCCCCCTCCACCATAGAATACGGAACTGTGTGACTGAGACATTGTAAAACAACAACATAAACGGTGTGCACACTTGTTTTAGTTTCAGTTTCCTTCATTACACTCAGGCCATCCTTGCGATGGCATATGAGGGACAATTAGTAATTAACACATAATGGCGGTAGTTAGAGTAAAGATATAAAATATACATACATACAATATACAATACTAAAATACAGCCTATTCTGAGCACGGTGTAGTAGTAGTAGTAGTAGTAGTAGTAGTAGTAGTAGTAGTAGTAGTAGTAGTAGTAGTAGTAGTAGTAGTAGCAGCAGCAGCAGCAGCAGCAGCAGCCGCAGCAGCAGTAGTAGTAGCAGCAGCAGCAGCAGTAGTAGTAGCAGCAGCAGCAGTAGTAGTAGCAGCAGCAGCAGCAGCAGCAGTAGTAGCAGCAGCACCACCACCACCACCACCACCACCACCACCACAACCACCACCACCACCACCATCAGCAGCAGCAGCAGTTCGTTCCGTATGGTACAGACTTTTCGTTCCGTATGGTACAGACTTCTCTTTATTAGAAGTAGTAGCAGTTGTTGTTATAGTTGTTGTAATAGTGGCTGTGTTAGCGGCGGTTGTAGTGTTAGTTGTTGTGTTGGTGAGTATCATTCATGCATTCTATGTGTATGGTAAGGGATAGTGTTGGTCATAGTAGTAATAGCAGCGTTGATAACATGTATTTCTTTCTCTTGGACAGTAATAGAAATGTACAGAGTTTGTTTAGTACGGGCCTGTTACATATTGCAAATAGTCCACAGGTTTTTTCTTTATTGTTTTGTCTTGAATAGTATAGTGGAATATATTTCTTTCGTTCGACGTAAATCGCTCACAATTAAACAGAAAGTGGCTCTAATCCTCAACTATTACATCTGGGACAAAGCCGCTCATTTCTATCTATGCCAATCCATCTTTGTGTTTCTATGTCGAGTCGGTGGTTGAGTGGTCTAAAATGTAGAAGCGTTAATGCTTCCCGATATGGCAGATTTCTACATAATTTTGGAACTGGAATAGTGTTTTTATTCCACTGTAGAAGTGTAATCTTGTTGATTGGTTCATTTCTCTAGTGCACTCCTGGATAGATGTGTGTTTTAGTGAAGCGTTTCGTTAGTTGGACTAGCTGCTTGCCATTTCTGATCGCGTCTGTAAATGGTTTTGGTGACCAATGCTTTCTAAAATAGGTGTAATCGTTTCGATCCATTTAATTTGTATGTTGCGTCTAATTGCAAATTCTATGCATAAGACGTAGAGAATATGCGATAGAGTTTACCGTACCCACCATTTACTAGACCCGCCCAAAATCGTATCATGTTCCATTTTATTGTTATGTGAAGTGGAAGTTTCCCAAGCTCCCGGTATATTATGACATTAGGTGTACTTTTCTTCAAACGAAGTGTCTGATTAAAAAACCTTATGCAGTATTGATGAAATGCATTTAACGCATTCTGCACGTCTCCTGGCGAATCAACCATTATGACCATATCGATAGAATTATAAGACGTACAGGTTTAAGTTTTCTTCAGCCGGTCCATTAATAAAATTAAGACCAGTTATGGACTGTTCATATATGTACTCTTCTAGATCTGTGAGAAAAATTGAAAATAGAAATGGCGGGGGGGGGGGGGGGCGGTGCTCACCGAGTTGGTTTAGTTGTGGCTGACATAAGATGTTATGCCTTTATACATATTGTACAGAATTTTGTAACATTTTCCAGTTATTTTTAGTTTTAATAGTGTCGTTCAGAGAGCGCCTCTCCACACTTTACCGGAAGTCGATGAACGTGCATTTGTCTTCTGCGCAAGGGAGCAGTTCTTTGGCTAGATAGATACAAGTAGTATTGTCAAGGGTAGACTTATTTTTCCTGAATCCAGTAATCTGATATTATTTCGTGTTTTCCCGCGTAATCGGTGTTTGTTTCGTTTTTTTAATACATTAATTTATATATTGTGTACTTCAAAGAAGTTATCGAAATAAACTTGAATTGAACTTTTATTGAATTGTTTAAAATGGACGTGAACAATTTGCCTAAATCACTTAAAAGGGTTATATGGCGATAGTTCGATGGATCATAAGGGTCGCCCTTCTTTTTGTATATTGGTATGATTTTTCCAATACCCCATTCATCGGGAACATTTTCACTATCGAAAATCAGATTGAATAAACATTCATAGATTGGTATCATAGTATCAGCTGTTGACTTTATATACTCGTTATAAATTTGATCAGACCCCGCTGCTTTCCCGTTCAGTAGTTTATTTATTTTCTTTAGGAGTTCTTCAGGCGTTATGGGACCATCAAGTTGTCCACACTCTGGAATATCAAATGTTTGGCTATCCGGACGATCATCTCTCTGGATTTATCCGGAAATGCGGATTTTTAACAGGCCTCCGGATTTCCTGACGTCCTATCAAATATATCTGGATTTCTTTCATCCACATATCAAAAGAAATATTTTAGCAATATGTTGAGTAGACACGGTTCATCTAGTGACACACGCGGTGATGAATGACACTCAATGCTACTCCATAATATGTATAACATTGTAAATGATTGATTGTCCGTGTTAACATGTTAACACAATCTAACTGCGTTTAAAATGATTTCATTCTTTAAATCTTGCACACATGATGGACACGTGTGCGGATCCAATGCCGTGATACCCCATATGTAGATAAGTCTTCAAACACTGAAGAAGGAAGGAAGAAAGAAAGAAAGAAAGAGAAAGAACGTTGAAAGAAAAGAAAAGGAAGCAGATGGCCAAAATGCATTTAATTTACCCATTTTGGTCGTGTAGAAGAAAAGCATTATATACAAAAGCTGCTAACTTTTGGGCTGTTGAGTTGCTATTACTTTTTAACAGTTCGGTACATTTATAAACATTTGGTATTTTACAATAATATGGTTTTATATATTTCTTTCGCAATTCACTCTACATTGGGTATAGAACTAAGAAGTGATATTCGTCCTCTATATCATCACATGTCTGACATTTCCGTTCTTCTAGTGGTATTGCAATAGGTCAGTGACACCTTCCTGTTTCAATGAATAGTCTATGCGACCCGCTACGTAATTTGCTAAGAGCATATCGATGTTTTGTAATCCTTACTTTATCTAAATATGTTTTATAACCTAAATCGTCTGAAAGATATCTGTAAAATCTTGTGTTGTTGTTCTGCTCCAACAGTCCCCTCCATTCCTGAGTATACATATCGCATGCTCTCTGCTCATATTCTAAAACAAATTGATCTTTATTGACGTTAATCCCTGCCCTTCCCATACATTATTAAAACCATTCGAGCATAACATATATGTAAAAGACATCACCCAGTTTTTACAATCATTATTATTAGACCAATCTCTGTATAGCACAATGTATATGTGTTTTGTTATTCTATTTGGGGGCGTATCTCTAATTTAAACCAATATTTTAAAATTCTAATTTCCTTACCTATTCTTAATGGCATCCTTCCTAGCTCCCCATAAACCATACAATTAGGTGTTGTCTGTTTAATATGAAGTAATTGCTTACAAAAGCGGAGGTGGCATTTTTCAACATCATACGCCGAATGAAATCCCCAGATTTCACTACCATAACATAGTATAGGTAAAATAAGTTTATCAAATAGTTGGCACAAATGTGCTGGTGTTAAACCTATGAATTTATTAAAGTATTTATGTAATGCAAACACTGCTTTTTAGCCTGTTCTGCTAAACATAGCTGAGCCTCGAAAAATGACCCAGTAGTTGTAAATGTGATACCTAAATATGTAAACCTTGTCAACTTCCCTATTGCCATATCACCACGTGTCTCCTTGACTAAGACATCCTCCCCTCCTAAATACCATAATTTTAGTTTTCTCCACACTAACCGTTACTCACCACCTGTTGCAGTAGTCCAGGCCCCTCTGCAATCCATTTCTACTTTCTGACAGAATGATTATGTCATCAACATATAGAATTAAAAATAATTAAATAAATATCAGATCAATACCCTCCCCACCTTCATCATTAAATTCTTTTTCTAAATCATTCAAATACATTGCGAATAAAACCGCCGACAGACTTTCCCCTTGGCGAACCACCGTACTACATTCAAATCTGTCTGAGAGCGTAGCATTTACCCGAACAGGTGTTTTTATGTCTTGATACATTGACATTATAATATTAATGATATTTCCTTTTACATTGTAAATTCCACAAAAGTGCAATATAATTTCTTTTCGCTTATTCAAAATGTGTGATATCAAGCCATGCTTGTAATTATTCTCAGTATTAATCTGCACATTGACATGCGCATTGCGCGCATGTCAATGTGCAGATCAATACTGAGAATAATTACGGCTATAGCCGAAATATGTACGCGCAGGTAGAACATAATTTTCTTGTCCTTCTGAAAGCTTAGCTCCAGGTAAATTTACGCTATGGCCTTGACATATTCTCAGTGGTTCTCAAGAGGCGCATGGCCATCCCAAAAACAGCTTCCCCTGATGATTACATTGCGCCAGCAGGAGGATATATGTGTTGACATATTAGCTGGAAATGGCTAAATCTATATAAATACATATTTCACCTAAAGATTGCGATAAAAGGGTCTGGCGTAGTAGAGAGCAGATGTAATACTTTGACGCACCACCATAGTTCTTCTGGCTTTGATGGACGCGTGGCGGGGGTGGGGTGGTCCACCGACCATAGCCGGTTGATGCCAGTCCAGGGGTGTTGGGCCAATTGACCTTTCCAGTTTATCCACCTATCACATGGCGTCATAATCAACTACGTGGCGTGTAGGATGACGTCATAATCAATGACGCCATGAATGACGTAGATAAGTACGTCACGAGCGCATAAATGGTGACCTGACTAATCGTTGTTATACGAATTATATGTCTTTACCATTTAACAATGATGCTGTTGAATATTTTTTAACTAATTTGACTGGGCGATGTCGGCAGCAACATAGGCATAAGCCATAGGCAGCAAAATTAGTTTCAAAATGTTCAATAGCTTACTTGTATAGTTTTCTGGAAATTGATAGTCAGGGAGTTCAGAGATCGATCGATCCCAGCATAAGCGAGGTGTGGGTGGAGCTTAGCACATAGCTAAAGCTGGGAAAGTCCAATCCTTGTTCCAATCTGAAATCTGTTGCTCGTTCAGGCCTGGAGCGATGCTGCTCGTTCAGGCCTGGACCGATGTTGCTCGTTCAGGCCTGGACCGATGTTGCTCGTTCAGGCCTGGAGCGATGTTGCTTGTTCAGGCCTGGAGCGATGTTGCTTGTTCAGGCCTGGAGCGATGTTGCTTGTTCAGGCCTGGACCGATGTTGCTTGTTCAGGCCTGGAGCGATGTTGCTCGTTCAGGCCTGGAGCGATGTTGCTCGTTCAGGCCTGGAGCGATGTTGCTTGTTCAGGCCTGGAGCGATGTTGCTCGTTCAGGCCTGGAGTGATGTTGCTTGTTCAGGCCTGGAGCGATGTTGCTCGTTCAGGCCTGGAGCGATGTTGCTCGTTCAGGCCTGGAGCGATGTTGCTTGTTCAGGCCTTGACCGATGTTGCTCGTTCAGGCCTGGAGCGATGTTGCTCGTTCAGGCCTGGAGCGATGTTGCTCGTTCAGGCCTGGAGCGATGTTGCTCGTTCAGGCCTGGAGCGATGTTGCTTGTTCAGGCCTGGAGCGATGTTGCTCGTTCAGGCCTGGAGCGATGTTGCTTGTTCAGGCCCGGAGCGATGTTGCCCGTTCAGGCCTGGAGCGATGTTGCTCGTTCAGGCCTGGAGCGATGTTGCTTGTTCAGGCCTGGACCGATGTTGCTCGTTCAGGCCTGGAGCGATGTTGCTCGTTCAGGCCTGGAGCGATGTTGCTCGTTCAGGCCTGGAGCGATGTTGCTTGTTCAGGCCTGGAGCGATGTTGCTCGTTCAGGCCTGGAGCGATGTTGCTCGTTCAGGCCTGGAGCGATGTTGCTCGTTCAGGCCTGGAGCGATGTTGCTTGTTCAGGCATGGACCGATGTTGCTTGTTCAAGTCTGTAGTGATGTCCTTTACAGAGTGCTATTCTCCCAGCAAAGCCTCCACTATATTTATAGCGTATGGTAGTGGGATTTGTTGAGCAAGAGTATCTGTAGATATAATACGTTCGGGGGCTAAACCTTAACGGACACTAGGCGGATATTATTCAGATTCGCGATCGGTATATCAATCAAGTTTACTGAAGCCGTAATTATTCTCAGTATTCTCAATCTGGACATTGGTGACAACAACAACAACAACAACAACAACAACAACAACAACTACAACTACTACTACTACTACTACTACTACTACTACAAGAGGGAATACTGGTGGCGATGATGATTGTGCAGGCGAGGGCTTCAGACAAGTAAAATGAAGTGGCGATGGCAAGAACAAAAACGAACGTAAACATACCTATAACAAGTAATGATAAGTGGTGTGATGATGATGATGATGGTGACAAAAATGTTGATGATAAGAACGATTAAGTATTAAGTAGTTATACTATGATGATAATTAATGTCCACTCTGTCTGCAAAATATTGTAAAATCGTGTTCACCATATGTCATGTATGTATGACCTGAGTGTAAATAAAAGTCCAAGTTCGAGTTCAAGATGCTGTCCGTGCTGAACTTCACTAAATCTTACAATATCTCAATGTCATCTATGCTATGTGCTTTGGACGGGCTGGGCTGTCTCTATACCAACAGCTAAATTCGAAAAGAAGAAAGAATGATCCCGAACTAGACTAATCTAATCTCCTGTGTTTGTACGCAGACAGTATTAGTCCGTGGGCTGGAGGGGCCCACCTGGATACCCCCTCCCCCCCCCACACTAGTTGGGGGGGGGGGATTCAGGTGGGCCCCTCCAGCCCACGGACTATATATTGCAATGGAGGATTCTAGCTTTAGCTATGTCTCGCCATCCCGCCCTCCCCCCGGGCACACACCCACACACCACACCCCAGCCCCACCATCTCCAGCTAAGCTCCCGCACACTTCATCCGTGTCGGGATCGCCCGATCCCTGAACTCTCTGATTATCAATTTCCAGAGAAACATACAGGTAAGCTGTTAAATATTTTGAAACTAATTTGACTGGGTGCTGTTGCTGCCTATGGCAGCAACGGCGCACAGTCATATTAGTTTCGAAATATTCAACATCATGTTTATTAAATAGTAAAGACATACAATTCGAACAACAACGCTTAGTCCGTCGCCAATTAAGCTTTCGTGACGAACTTATGTACGCCATTGATGACGTAATTGATTATGACGTCATCATACACGTCGCGTAGTTGATCATGACGTCATATGATGTATGGATAAACTGCAATCATTCATTAGTCAATGTTAGTTGATTCCTCGTGCTTGCGGTTATTTCTCATTAGTCATGGTAAATAATCCAGACCAAAGTAACGCATGACGCCAAGCATCCGGCCACTCTAAACATTTCTTGATTACACGTCCGTCACACGTGGCTTCCATTATGGTGTAGCCATGCATATATTATTAACAAAGTACAACTAAGAACGGCCAATAATTTGTTTTCATAGTAATGGGGTGAATGACCGCCATGTACAAAGTGTGTCACGAGAACCTCTCTGTACCTATTTGCGGATTCACGTGTAGCCAACGCTCTTAAGCGGGGAACACATGTGTGCGTATTGCGTAGTGCGTAATGCGTAATGCGTATGCTCATTGCGTGGTAGGGGAATACGTGTGTGTATTGGAAAGTGCGTAATGCGTAATGCGTATGCTCATTGCGTGGTGCGTGATGCGCAAATTTAAAAATAATTGAAAATAAATGGGCGTGATCACATGTGTTCGTAGTGCGTAATGCGTGTTGCGTACTGAGTATTGCGTTGCGTATTTATCGCTTCATGGAGCGAAAAACACGCATCACGCACCACGCAATGAGCATACGCATTACGCACTACGCAATACGCACACGTGGTCCCCGCTTTAGGCGTGTTCTCACCAGATACTTAACCGGCGTAACGCAATACTGAGGTATGGCGTTATTCCCGATTAACTCGCCAGTGAGAACATGCGTTACCACTATTATGAACCTAGATCTGGCGCAGAGAACGAGACTGCTGTTAACACGTTGAAAGGTCGAAAACTCATTTACAACATAATAAATATTATGTTGATTATTTTGAAACTGATTTCGCTGTGAACTGGCGCTGAATATGGCAGCAGCAGATTCGCGTTCAATTATTTTAAAAATATTCCACAGCTTACCTGTATACTTACCGTGAAATTGAGACTCATGGTTCAAAGAATCGTAAATTTGAAAAAAATAGTCGCCATGTCATGTGACCTAATGCTGCTCTTTAATTGGTTTAGATTCGATATTTCACTCAAATAGCGTTATTCTCTGCTTGATGTTGTTGTAATACTATATGGACTGCTTAACCAACATACCCGGTTCGCGCCTCATTGGTGGTAGATTATCTAGATACCGGAGTCAGTCGTTTCAGTGGTAAAAATAAAAATAATAACCTCTTGATCTGCAAATGGAGATTTTCCATAAGAAAATTGAATTTATTTTAAATGATTAACGTGTTTAGTTAGCGGTTGTATAATTGGCTGATACGCCAGCCAATAACTGTTGCCTAACTCTCTAGCTGCTTCAGGCCACCGGGCAATAATTCCAATGTGCAACAATTCTGGTCTTGCTGAATATTTTAAAACCAATTTGACTGAAAGTTGTTGGTGGCTTAGCCACCAACAACTTTCAGTCAAATTGTTTTCAAAATATTCAGCTTATCCAGAGTTAAACCCCCATAGAAAACTTAATCCGCAGAAATTCAACAGGGAGATAGTTGAAAACCAAATATCATGATCACTATCATATCAAATACATCTAAATCGTGAACTTTAATTTTCGACGCGTTTCAATCCCCGCCACCTACGCAGCGATTCCATCTCATCAGCAATAGCGTAAATAAGACAAAGCGGAACGTGGGCGAGATTCACTTGATATGATTACGGAAGTCGCGATTGCTCATATTATTATTGTGTGGAGACGGGAATAATTTGATTGACTGTTATGCCATCGGTTTACCGCGAAAATGCCATGGTTACTCAGTGGCGATGTCGTGTTTTGGGAATAACACAGATAAAAGAACGATAAATTTTCCAATCCCTTGTAAAGATGTGTCTTTTCACGAGAATGCGCAGGAATTCTTTCCTTATTGCAGCGATTCGCCACTTAAATTGTGTGACGATGGTAAGGATATCAATGAGTGACTAAGATAATATTTAGTCAATGAGTGACTAAGATAATATTTAGCTCACCTTCCCTAGGAAATCCAAGCGAGCGTATAGGATGGCGACCGTCCATCGTCATTCCGTCGTCCATACGTCCTCCGTTGTCCGTCATCGCTCGTCCTTCGACTCAAGTTTGTGACTAATTATACAAAGCCAGGAAAGGACATCATTGAATAAATCTGCTATGCGTGCTTACTAGGTGGTAATCTCAAGAAAGCAGGACTCGGTACGCTCAACTCAAGAATGGATCTGACGAAGCTAAAGATTTTGGTTGAGGACAAGACGCAGTGGGCAAAAGCGAGGAAGGACTGATTGCAGCTGTAGGATGTTTCTACTACTACAGCCGCAGAATACAGTAATCATACACAGACTCACGTTAAGACACGTCTTGTATGGCGACACTAATGTAAAATATAAAAAGGAATCTCAAGACATCAGAATTTATTTGCCGTTTTTAACAACATTCCGCTTACTTATCCAACTTTGAAACGAAGTATATTAGAACCTGTATTTATATAACTGGCTGAAGAACCATTGAGCCAACAATGCACATATATAGGTACACCCATTGCAGCGCAGCTCGTGAATGGCTTGACGTGCTTCCAGGGAAAGATAAAAAGTAGTTTAGAGTGTTTTGGACACAGTTGGATTTGAGGGCATTGATGCCTAAGGCAGTAATGTCGTACGGCCCAATTGTGGTCAAATATTCAACAAAATATTCTTACCAACTGACAGGCTGTGTTTGTTCTGGAGACATGTTGACTACTTTATGCACTGTACTGTACTGAAACTGTGCAAGCATGTGAATACACAGCACTCGGAGTTCCTTGCACTCATACCGTTCTTCCCTTATCTACGTGTCGCCTTGGTGGAGTTCAATCTAATTTGGCTGGAATAACTCTATGAGGGCGTAAGCTTCATATTGTATACAGAATTTTGACTGGTCATTTTGGGGGTGAAAATATTAGATTTTATGAAAAATGGCTCAGAAATTGTCCAAATGCTTCCCCTCCTTAGCAGCTAGACAGATTTCAACCAAATTTGGCTAAATTTTGCATTAAATGGTCAATTCTTCTGGTGACCATCTTGAATTTTCAAGAAATATTTGAAAATCAGTTAAAAGCTTACTCCTCAGTTTGGCCGATTTTAACCTAGCTCAGCTGGAGGGACCCTATGGTGGTTGGCTTCTGAACATGTATACAATATTTTGTTTGTTCAGTTTTCCTGGCGGCCATCTTGGATTTTCCAAAACTGTTCCGGAAATCGGTTAAAAGACTACTTCTCATTAACCACATTTGCGATTTCAACCAACCGTGGATGAAAGACCCTATGCTCATAGACTTCCCGAGCTTGTATATTGAATTTTGATTGGTGAATATCTTGGAATTTTTCAAAATTGGAAGGAACTCCTTTAAAACGCTGCTCCTCATTAACCGCGTGTGCGATTTCAACCAAACTTGGCTATGGCGGTCGCCTTCAGAGCCTGTATGCAAAACTTTGATAGGCCAATCTTTGGCAGACATCTTGGATTTTTCAAAAACGGGTAGGAGCTCCTTTAAAACGTTAGTCATCATTAACCTCTTGGGCGGTTTCACCCCATACTTGGCTAGAATGACCCTATCCTATGATGGTAGACTTCAGAAATTACATACAGAATTTTGATTGGGAAGTTTTCCCTGTGGCTGGCTTGGATTCTTCGAAAAATTTCGGGAAATCAAGTAAAGGACCTTGCATAATTCATCTTTCCAGAGTATCCCTCCATCATCTGACCTCGTATGACGTCATAATCAGCTCAGCACGTGTATGATGACGTCAAAATCAATACGTCACAAAGGGTTTCATATAGACCGTCATCAAATCTCAAAGAGTCCGACACGTTGTATGAATCGTATATGTTTGTAATTCTTTGCTATTTAATAAACATGCTGTTGAATATTTTGAAACTAATTTGACTGGGCGCTGTTGCTGCCATAGTTTACCTGTGTAGTTTTTTCTGGAGATTTATAGTCAGGGTGTTCAGTGATCGATCGATCCAACACGAGCGAGGTGTGGGTGGAGCTTAACTAGAGATGAGCGGGGCATAGCTAAAACCGGAAAGGTTCATTATCACACCATTAATCATTTGGGCGATTTAAACCAAACATTGCGGGAAGGACCCTATTGGTGGTAGGCTTCTGAACATGTATACAGAATTTTGATTGGTCAATTCTGTCAGTGGCCATCTTGGAATTTCCGAAGATCTTTGGGAAATCAGTTAAAACTACTCTATATTAACTGCTTATGCGATTTCATCCTAACTTGGCTGGAAGGACCCTCTGGATATATGCTTCAGAAAATGTATGCATAATCCATATGGCATCAGAATGTTGATGGTCCTATTTTGCGAGTGGACATCCTGGATTTTCCGAACATTTCTGGCAAACCATTTAGAAGATGTATAAAAAATATACAACGATCTCTCAGGTAAACTTTCAAAGTGAGGGTCAAAAGCCTCTTGTTATCAATTACTACGGCCTGTTTTTAATTCTGTGACCGAATTCTATGTCAAGTTTATCTATGCCTTGCAACCTCGGACGTTGTGGTGATGGTGGTGGTGGTGGTGGTGGTGGTGGTGGTGGTGGTGGTGGTGGTGGTGGTGGTGGTGGTGGTGGTGGTGGTGGGTTTTATGCTCCCCGAAGAAATTTCGCGGGAACTATAGTCGCCGCTTTGTCCGTCCGTTAGTCCATTCGTCCGTCCGTCCATCCGTTCGTCCGTCCGTTCACCATATATAAGTTTGTCCGGGGCATAGTTTCAAGACTTTTTCACATATGGTCACCAAACTTGGTATGTGGATGCATCTTAGGGAGAAGGTGTGCGGAGTGTGAAAAGTAGGTCATGCTAACCTACTTTTCATGGTCGACTATATATCAACGAAAATTTTTGTCCGTGTTATAGTTTCAAGACTTTTGCACATATGGTCACCAAACTTGGTATGTGGATGCATCTTAGGGAGAAGGTGTGCACAGTATGAAAAGTAGGTCATGCTGACCTACTTTTCATGGTCGACTGAATATCACAGAAAATGTTTGTCCAGGCAATCGTTTCAAAACCTTTTCACATATGGTCACCAGACTTGGTATGTGAATGCATCTTAGGGAGAAGGTGTGCACAGTATAAAAAGTAGGTTGTCCTACTTTTCATGGTCGACTGAATATCGCAGAAAATGTTTCTCCGGGCCATAGTTTCAAGACTTTTTCACATATGGTCACCAAACTTGGTATTGATTATTACAGAAAATATCTCTGTTCATTTTGAACATAGTTTTTATATGTTTTTTTCATATGGTGCCAAGCAAAGTCTAAGTGTGTTTATTTAGAGAAACTTAGATTTTGCTTTTATTAAGCTATCTTTAACAAATTGTTCGTTAGGTCAAATCCCGCCAGACCAAAAGAATGATGGCCCACCGAATCATTCCTACTCCCCAAATTGTGGATTTAACATCATTACCCCAAACCAACAATATTTTAAGGATGGCCTAATATGGTGATATCTCATTGACAATTTCAAGTTCGTTCCTCTGTGTCTGAGCCACAGTTCCAAACCTTTCCCTGAAGCATATGCCTTCGGGGTTATCTATTCAGTTTCTCTGCAGAGTATGCCTTCGGGGAGCATACATCAATTTATTGATTTGCCTTGTCTTGTTGTTGTTCTTGGTGGTGGTGCTGCTGCTGGTAGTGGTAGTTGTGGTGGTGGTGGTGGTGCTGGGTGGTGTTTGTGTGGTGTGGGGTTGGTGATGGTGATGGTGTTGGTGGTGATGGCGATGGGGTGGGGGGGGGGGTGCACTATCCTTACAGTCATGTGTTCTAAGGTCTTTCAGCAATAATGTAAATCACAGTTGGAGAAGGATGAGAATTTGGGACTGATTGTGCTGCGCAGTATGAACAACGCAGACGGCTCATCCCCGCTGTGGGTTGCCAGAGCGTGCTGCCCGCACACCCCCTCCCCCACCACCCCCACCCCACCCCATCACACCCCACCACACAATCCCACCCCACCACGCCAAATTGTGAAGACTGAATAATTATTCTCGGTACATTTTGCGAACAGAAATGAGACCGTAACGTGTGCTTTATTGAACTATAACATTATTTAAATCCG
>JAVVLW010001328.1:0-25000 GCA_034401795.1 Chaetoderma sp. LZ-2023a | reverse complement strand
CCAATAGTTACAACGATTATGGAGTCAGGGCATCGCATGCTGGGTAACATCCCATGCTGGTTAGCATTGCATGTTGGGTAAATTGAACAAGTATCTCATATCTCGTGCAAAAGATATTTAATGGAACGCGAGAGCTTTAAGGTTATGCGCTTAGCAAAACTTCTCAGCTTATATTTCAAGATTGGTTAATCCTATTGCAACTGAACTTGGATACATGGTTACCTATAATGTTAGGAAGCAGCATGATGATGTTGGGATCACAAGTCAAAGATCAAGGTCACTGTGACCTTGATACAGAACTCTGCTTTTTCAACATTAAGTTTTTGCGTTGAGCAGAACTTCTCCGCTTATCTTTCAGGATTGGTTAATCCTACTGAAACTAAACTTAGATACATTCTTACCTATAATGTTAGGAAGCAGCATGTTGACACTGAAATCACAACGTCGACAGTCAAGGTCATTCTTACCTCTACAAAACCTAGTTATTTTCCAATGGTAAGTGTTTTGGCTTAGCAGGATTGTTACATGCAGGTCACAGATGAAAGGTCAAGGCCATTCTAATATTGCTATTTGACCACTGTTTTTTTCAACCGTAAGTTTTTCCATTCAGCAAATCAATTATATTTCAGGATTGGTTAACACTATTGGAACTAAATTGAATAAATGGTTACCTATGTCTGGAAGCAGAATAATAACATGGAGGTCACAAGGTCAAAGGTCAATCACACTGACAAACAGGAGACAGGCGAGACATTTAATTCTGCAAAATTCTTATTTTAAACATGTATTTAGATGATGTCGATGATGATTTTGATAATGATGCTTTATATGATGACGATTTTGCTAATGATGATCTTGATGGTGGTGATGTATTGTATTCTACGGCTGTAATAGTTGAAACATAATACAGCTGCAATCAGTCATTCTTTGCATTTGACCACTGTCTTGTCCTCAACCAAACTCTTTAACTTTCCCAGGTTCATTCTTGCTCTGAGTGCACCGACGACCATTTTCTTGACATTGTTTCGCAGCACCCTTAACTGATTTACAGAAGGACATCCTCTCCTGGCTTTATATTTATGGACTCAGTTGGGCGAATTCCAATGCTCTCTGTGCACGTGTATCGTCTGATGTCCCTAGCGCAAAGACTCTTTGCTGGGCATCGTTTCGAACAACCTCAATCTATTGCGCATCTTTGATTTTGTCTAGTGCATCATTCAAAATTGTTATCAGGCCAACAGTCTCCAAACATGGTGTTGCTCGGGTGTGTGTGGCACTAGGCATTGGGTTTGTCTAGAGCTGCCTTTGGAGCTGCCACCTGTTGGCTACAACAGCATCAAGGATATGCATGTCGCGTTGTAAAACGTAGTTTTTTGTCGAGGACATCTTGGATCTACAAAGCTATAGCTTCCTATGTTCACCACGGCGCAGCGTGAAGCAATGTCAACAGTACTGTAGAGCAGTGAGCATAGGATTTTGCTTTTACTCCATGGTTCGTTGCCACAAAGTGGACTGTAATTCTCATTAGCTTAATACTTTGTCTATATGTGCGTGAACTATATTTTTGATTCCTTAATAGAGATTCTCATATTAGTTTGCTTGCAGCTATCGGGAGTAGTTCGTCAAGGGTTTTTCCTTTCTCGCATATGAAGTCCACATCATCCGCATACCCCATATCTGGAACAAGGCCATTTATGAGCACTAGGGTTGGTTTTCCGGAATTATCTGTAACAGATTGTAAGGATACAGCAGCAAGGTAGGTTAAAGGCATGGGGGATAGATTATCTCTGGTGTGCCGATTAATATACCAAACTCTTCAGGACTTCACTGTTTTGACTGGTACTCTCAGCTCGGCGTCTGCGAGCAGTATACTAGACGCAGCTTATTTTCGTTGCAACTGGCCTGATGTAGTATATGATGCACATCGATGATCTTTGAGCATTTAACTGGTGTTTGAACAACTACAGACACGAGCTTATGTTGAGCCGATACAATATATGCGCAGCTTCGTCTATGTTTAAAGCCACTCTCTCAGGATCCAACTGGGGCATCGATCTTGTTTCGGAAGTGGAATAGGGTATCATTGGATAGAATTTGCCACATGCTTTTCTGGAGTTCTCACAATGTGCCTCATATTAGAAAATATTGCTGCCTAATGTGCAAACACTATCTTGCAATTTAATTATGTTCAAAGTATTCAACAGGAGATTTTTTTACATCGTGTTCAAAATCGTATTAACTAACATGTTTCTAACATTTCCGGTTTTGTTTTGGTAACATGTTGCTCTCATATTGAGCCGCGCTGAAGTTTATGGTCGGGTTACAGCCTAGACTACATGCAGGTATACCACAGTGCAACGTGCTTTGTCTTTCCCACCGTATTTGGGCATGGTTATCGATAAATGACAGTAGACATACAAGGTCTTTTACTCATGCCCTGGCTATTTTCCTCTGTGCAAGGCAGTCATTGCCATGGCCGTTCCCAGTTGCAACTATCGATGAGGAGCTACAATGTTACATATGTGGTCTTTATGTAGTAGGCACCTGCTCCTCTTGGCACTTAACTGATCACGATTAGTTCAGGTATGGTTAGATACACGGGAGATGCTATATTAATCGTCCTGTTCTGTGTTAATGTTAAATGAGTGATAATATCGTGATCCATAAGAACTTCTGTGCTGTCGTTATTCAGCAGTTAAAATGTAACGGCATAGAAATAAGTAGGCCTATAGAAATCCGTTTTCAGACCATAGCAATGTGGAGGGTGGGAATGTTAACCAATGGTGAAAAACTACAGGCGTTTTCTAAACTATTTAAACTAAGTTTGTCACAAACCTGGTCGTGTGACTTTACAAGGCCTGGTGCTTTAACCTGTGCCGCAATTTAGCTCCCTTGATTTTGCCAGTTGGTTCGCTAGCCACTCTGTTGTTTCAACCAGGCCAGATGACTATTAACTGAAGGTATGTCTGACTAGGCAAGCGGGTGATGATTAAGATAAACATTTGGTTCAGACTTTGAATATAACCGGCTATGAATGAACGTAACCCATGCTTCACTTATCAAACCTGAATCTGTAATTCTCAAGCTTTTTTATCTGTTGCATGAATGCTGCACGTAAAATACCTAAAGCATAAATAACTGGTTGTCCCCCTGACCAAACAAATTGAACAATCCCAAATCGATAATCACTGTATTTGTCATATAAAGCTGTGACTACTTTCAGACGTTGCTCTAAGACTCGAACCATTTTATGGAGTCCAACAAGTACAATCTTACTGATCTCTACTGGTATCTTTGAACGGTATTGCAATATAACCCAATTCCAAGAACTAGATCTCTTTGTCCGGGAACACTCGCTGGTATCCTCTACATAGCCAATATGCAATGTTGGGTTCTCATACAATGGACACCCTCGTACACTAGTTTACACATTTACCATTGAGCATTATCATTCTGACTAGTGAAATGAACTTTGTGCCGTTTTACGATTCCACTTTTGAACATACTCAATTGGAGTGGTGGAAACAACCTTGAATTCAAGACTGATAGAAGTTAGAAACAGCCATCGAACCCAGATTCGCGTAGATAGGCGACATGAAGGCGTAGGGCCGGATTAAGCCTTGCCAGTGCTGTGGGAAAGGACTATTGTTAGACTGGTGAAAGTGAACGTCAAGCCAGAGGGGTGTGGTCTCGGGCGTCTTTCCACAGAAAATTTGATCCAGATACCCCAGATGGCATCTGCCGCATATCCAAAAGTAAATATGGACCATCAATACGCTGTTAAATTATTCTATTTTAACCATTTACTTTAATTAAAAATTTCCTTGAGTGACCCCTAAAACATCAGAAAAGTATATTTATTTAAAGAACTGGTTCAGGCAATTTTGGTTGTCATCTGGTTAACTGGGATTGCAAATACCTAGCATCGCAGATATTTATTTTAGTTATAGAAAAGTCTCCATAACCCGCAACTATTTCTATGCATGTAGGCTATGTATGCGTGCACGTATGTACTAATTAAATAAAGGTGGCTTGCTGTGTTGTAGACCATATCGATTACACGTCAATGCAACTGCCAGGAAACTTACAGGCTACGATTCGCATATTTCTGGAAGTTGAGAATCTCTCACCTGACGCTGTAATGATAAGCAATGCAATCACGAAGATTGCTATCAGAAGACTGTTGGAGAAACGCGAGAATTGCATCACGGCCACACTGAATCAGTTTATCATAGGTGAATAAGATATATGCATAAAAAAATTGTAATTGTGATTTATCACTAAAACTGTCAGGCGGTTGGGCGTATGCAGTAGTGACTGTCCTTATTCCGTACATCTGTCGATCATGATCTTTGTCAAATTTTTCCATTTTCACCTCATTACAAAACTGCGAAAATCTGTCGAGACGCATTTTTAATTTAAAGCGATCCAAGTTTGTTCAAATGAAACAGGTTGATTGGTTTGTCCGGCAGTAAGCTATATTAATCCACCCGGCGATGCTAGGTAAATTTATGGCAAGGTGATGGTCCGACAATCGTCCTTCCGTCTATGCATTAACTTTTGTTTTAAGAGTACTCATTAACCACTGTGCTGATTTCAACCAAACTTGGCTAGAATTCCACTAAACAATTTATTGGCCATTTTGGATTTTAAGAAATCGTTAGGATGACTACTCATTAAGTGCTGAGCAGAGCCAACCAAACTTAAGTTGGCTGGAATGACCCTAGGGTACTATGCGCCCAGATCGCAGATTCTAATGTAGAAACTACTGAAGCTTATTGAAGCTTCTCAACTCGGGGTCGACACATGTTGGCAGTCTGAAAATTTGGTCATAGTAATAATTTATTGCGGAAAATGGCTTAAATGCACACAATTTCATGACGTAATGACATAATTTCTGTACCAGGTTAACATAAAAGATTTATCCAATCACTTTTGTAGGGTTTTTGGACGTAGAACATTTGTAAAATCTTTCGTTTATTTTGAGGTAGTTTTTCATAGGCCTTATTACTTATTAGTCAATATTACGTCTACGAATTTCAATGAAACGTAACAGATGTTTTTACAATGTAAATATGTCATCAACATCATTTGGAGTATAAATTCGGGGAATTCGTTAAATGATTAAAATATTATTGTTTGTATAAAACGTTTGCAAAAGTATACGGTTGCATATTTAAATATTATTTGTAACTAGATCTTTTCGAATATCATTTAATAGGTCATGTACTAGTTATGCAACTTATCTCCCATCAGAAGCGGTCATTGGCCTGTTTAACCACTATTTGAAGAATGCAGATGACTCCATGTATAACACGTTTAAAGAAATCTTTATCAAGGCAAATCATCCGAAAAGTGAAAGTGAAGAACTTGCATTGCGAATCGTGGACAGGCTACACAGAGCAACATTCCGAGACATCATATATTACCTTGAATCGGTTGAATTGGGAGGTAAGAATACATGAAATTGTATTACGTTTGTCCTTACAGGGAAATATAAAATGGTAAATATTTTTGTCTCGCCTGAAAAGCAGGATTAAAGACATGTGTATCACTTTTCCGGTGTCAACAAAGTTGTTTTTTGTAAGAATGTTTTAAGCTTAAATTTCGGCATTCTGAATATAACTTGATACCGTTTTGCGAATGATGTTAGGAATCCGCCTGCTGACGGTTGTGTCACAAAGTCAAAGGGCAAGGTCGCTGTGACATGTTTGCGAAACTTGTCTTAAAGCATTGTTTTTCAATCGGTAAGTTTTCAGTTCATATTTCAGGATTGATTTAGCCTGTCAGAACTAAGCTTCGGTACATGGTTACCTTTACGACTAGGAATCATTCTGGTGCCAAAGGTGACGTCACTGACCTCGGTACATACGTTTGTTTCAGGTTTGGTGAAGCACATTGGAATATATCAATATAATTTGGAAACCTGGGTTCTCCTTCGATCATTACTTACCATTTTATTACATATTGATAACAGCCACCTAGGGCTGTGGTCTAAGAATCTTCTGATTTGACAAGCTCTAGTCGGTTCCTGGAACCGGGTACCCGTAACCATGGACCTGCCACTTTTGTTCGCATAGCCAACCAAGAGTGGTCGCCATTTTGTGCAGTGTCAAAGTCAGTTTCTGTGATTTTTATGTGCTGTCTGTGCCTATTCTTCGTATCCGATTATATTGAATTACAATGGAACACGCAACTGATTCCCAGGTCGCATAATTCCTAAATGTAATCTAGTTTTAAGTGGAGACTTTGTACCCTATTTTCGTATGTGTTGTATGTTCCATTTCACTGGAGCTGAGATGTATGAGACAACACAAAATGCCAGTTATGATCGCACCCTTAACACGCAACGGCGATCTGGAAGTAATATGAAATAATTTTCAGTTTGTTTACCAGTGAAATACACGGTTTTCTAAAACTAAATTTGCTTAAGTCGTTCATCATGGTGGTCTGGCCGGGTGACGTCACACCCTTCTATTTCAGATTATTTCGTTGACAAAAATGTTTATTTAATCGTACGTCTTATTCTTGGTGACTGTGTGCGTGTTAGTACCAGAAACTCATGAATTAGTGGTCCAGTTTTGCATATATTTCCATCCTGTTGGGCGATGGATGGTTATTTCAAAATTCTTGATTAGATGTGTGATACTGCAGCTGTACCATGAGTAGTTATATATAGGGTGTTTCAAAACACAACGTGGTGGGAGCTGCCGATCGGCGATCCACGGCTACAGGAGGGAGGTGGCAGGTCAGAACAGAGGTGGCGACAGGAGGCCGACTGATGTAGACTGTTTTAATCAGTGGGAGTCATGGATTTCCGATCGGCGGCTATAGGCGATAGGTGGGCTAGCGGAACAGATATATATATATATATATATATATATATATATATATATATATATATATATATATATTGGCTGTGATGTGTTTTATAACGTAGGGCCCCCCCCCCCCCCCACACACACACACACACACGCACGCGCGCACACCATGGTGGCTCCCCAGCCTATGGTTAACATTGTCTGAACAATGGTCCGAACGTTCATTTAGAGATATGCATCCATATATAAAAGCATTGCAGTATGAGTATAATTGGTATTTAACATTACAGATATTCTGCCAGCTCCGCAACCAGAGCACGATGTCGACAATCGAGTACTGGAGGAGGGCAGGCAGGCGAATGTTAATGGGTTTTTTGGAATCCGTGGAATGTGAAAGTGAATTACATAATAATCTAGCTCATCGTGGAGGGGAGGAACTGCATGAGTTTTACAATAGGATCGATGACGAGCTAGATTATTATAAGGGAGTTTTTGGACTTTCATGAACCAGAGTTCGATTATAATATGTATGATGATAGGGGTAATGAGTTAAAATGTTAGACAACTCGTTAGGGATGGCGTCATCGATGAGTATAATGCGGAAGCGGTAGCTGCACTGTAGGCAGAGGTAGCTCAACACATTGGGGGATGATGACGATGAGGTTTGAGTCTGATGAGGAAGTAGGCAATGGGTTATAAAACGACCCACCTGTGGGGACCCTTAGCAGATGATCTAAATACTGTCTTAGTTCTGTCATTGCCATTGCTGTCAGAGGATAGCGTCTAACCCCTAACTCAGTGCCTGGCGGGGGTTTTCGGGTTAGTAACTCGTTTACTACTATTGCGAATGATAGGATAGGAGAAGCTCTCCAGAACTCAAGCGATTTATTTGCAGTCGCCCAGGTCATGTAATGATCTTGCCACTTTTTCCCACCATGCCGCACAGCCTACACCATGCATGTAACTCAATAGCTCTTCGGGTTGCCCCATGATTGAGTAGATTCAGTTATCTTGATTACCTATACAGTTCGTTTCTCTAATAGGGCATCATAATGAACATCTATAATTTCGTATTAGAGAAATGACTTCCTAAGTATATCTTGCAAGATATTTTATAAGACATCTTATGAAACATTTTATGAAACAAAATGCCTATCCTCTACGTTGAAGATTTTATTTCCACTTTTCAAAAATCTGAACAATCAGGTCTTCTGTTAAGTAATTTTTTGCAAATCGACTGGGGCCCATATTCGAGCCAGGAAACATAATGTTAAGTATGCGAACTGTCTTTATCATGATAGATTGACATCGTTATCCATTACGTTACTGTTTTAAGGGAGACAAGCATGTAGGCCACTTAACAGCATCCCGTTGTCAGAATTTCTCTCCTCAATTTCAAGTTCAGAAATATCCAACCTTATAGTATTAAGGCTTTGCTAAGCCTGATGAGAAAACCAGAAATCTATACACATTGTTTAACTATATGAACAAAGCTTTCTCCAATGAGCTCCATCGGATGATCCATGAAAAACGTATCGGAACCATCAACACATCAATTACAATGCCTAACTTGACAGTAGTCAACAGGACTCGGGATCGAATCTCAGATAAAGCACTCATGAACAGAGGGCCGTTGCTAGGTAACCCTATGGTCCATGTACATCATAAATTCGATGAAGCTGGAAAGCCTATAGGTACGTACTATGATAAATCCAACAATAACGAGGCGATATCTCTGACTGATGAGAATATACATCTAGTCTGCACGTCCGGGTCGATACACGACAGGATTATTGAAGGTTCCACAGATGTACTTTCAAGTATGGGAATCTGTTTACCAATGAAGATTCTGGTCCTAAAAGAAAATCGTATGACATAGCTGACTTTACTAACTCCTCGCCACTGAGGTAAGGCCGACATGCCGGCCAGTGGAACACCGAGCCGTGATTCTCACGGGAAGATTGTGAGGGTGCATGACCTCCTCTTCACACTTTAATTTATTCAAAAATAGTTCATTCCAAATGTCCATTTGCAGACCAAGAGAAGACTATTTTTGAAAATTTACCAATGGAATGACTGGCTCAGTTAACCCGGCTGACCGTGGTGGCTCCCACCACATTCTGTTTTGAAACACCCTATAATATAACTACTTAGTATTTATTTTGATTTATTTTATAAACCAAGCGCTTACTGTCATCTATCTAATTCGTTTGTCAAGATATAGGTAGCAAATAAAAAAACTATAAAACTCCAGGACCCCACCTGTACTGGAGAACCCCCGCATTATTGCCAGCCAGCCGGCCTGTCTCCCTTTTCTTTCTGCAGGGTTTTTGATGTGGGTTTGTGCATTGACCCCGCACTTGGGGGTTCCCTCATTGCTACTACCTTTTTTCCTGTCATTGCACCCCTACACTAGTACGTACCCTTTGAATTTTTCGAACTGGGTACCATCTAGCCGAGGTTTTTTGAGAGATTTGAACCATGGTTTTTTATTAGAATTCAGCACATTTATGAACTGAGCCAACAGAGAACTGATAACTAGCTTACAAATAATGATATTTATCTTTTAGGAATTGTTGTGCAATAATAGCAAACCGATCAATCAGACGGATAACGCACTGATAACTACATTTTGAAATTATTGACAACATTCTACAACAACACACTGATAACTACATTTTGAAATTATTGACAACGGTCTATAATATGTATATATCGGTAGGCATATATTCCCTCTGCTTTGTGAAACCAGTGCAAATTCGTGAATAATACATGCATAGCCGAGAAAGCTAATGCATTGTTTTGTTTATATGTTGAATTACACTTAAAAATTCCTTGTTCAAATCTCGCTATGTATTATTAGTGATATATTACTCCCAATCACATACAAATTACACACACTACAGTTCTTACTGAATTAATACTATCATCATAAAATGCCTACAAACAACAATACTGTTACAAAAGATAGAGACCTAGTTGATATACATGTGTACAGATTTTTTTCGTAGGATATTCATATCATGGACAACGCATAACAGGTTATCAGCTAAATCTAGGCCATTTTTTTATTAATGCATACATAGCTGACATAACTAATGCATTGTATTATACGTCAAATTACACTTAAAATCGCCAGTTCAAATCTCTGTGTTATTAGTAAATGTTATTGAGAGTAAGAATATTGGACAACTTGATGATGATTGATGATATGATGATGATAGACATAATGTTGGATCACAAATATATGCCACGCCTCGTCTCCATATTGAATCAAACAAACGCGTAGTCATGACCAATGTCACATCAGCATGAGGGGATTACCCACAGGCCCTTCCAGCTGCCTTGGCAATGCTCACGTGGCAGAAGGCTAAAGTGCCTAACCATCTGCACCTCCGCAGACTAGCATGCTCACATGTGACACAGAGGATCTGGTGTTGTAGCGGGAACTGCAGCTGCAGATAACCCATCCCTACCATTTCTACATCATAGAAGTAGCATGCAGACTCAATTTCCTCATGTGGGTGAAATCTGTCGTAGATGTTTTTCCGCAGATGATCACGGAATGGATTGTACAGGGGCTCGTCTCGGAAGTGGGCCCACTTGGCATCTAATATTTGGCTGTCTCGGTCATCCTGACACCTGCATTCAGTACTGTGACAACGAGAACAGATACAAGTAATAGTGGTGCTAGCTGTTGGCTCTATATGGAGGGTTAAACCGAACAGGGTGAAACCATCGAGAAATATGTGTCATATCGAGTCCTGTGCCATCCTTGACGCTGATCTTCATCCCATCTGGGGCAGCTCTTCGATGCTTCACTTTACCACCAGCTAGAAGCCACAGCTCTAGCACAATATGGGTTGATTGTGGACTTGTGAGCCCGACACGCTCGAGCAACTTCACTGAGCCCTTCATGTTCGAGGAGTGTGAAACACCCTTTATCCGCAAGATGCTATCCTGAATATTGATGGCTTCCTCTGGTCCATCAAAGGGGCGGCGCAGGAGGAGCTTTCCTCCAGTGACCCCAATCCTATGGCCCACTACAACTATGGTTGTGCCCTGTCCTATATAGGTCAGGAAAGATGTCCCCCTGTTAAAAAGCTTCCAGATCGTGCCATCCTTCTTCACAATGGTGGAGAGTGGGGTGACCTCCAGGTCAATAACTGCTGGAGGTCTATATAGTGGCACCTACGCTCGCCACCTACCACCAGGTCCAGCGCAATACCACACCACATTCTTTTCGAAGACTATCTGCAGTTGTTCCGCCAGGGTCAACACCACACCATCATGTGACATCGGTGGGGCATGCTTCACAGTCGGCTCTAAAACATGAAAGTTGAGATCAGCGTCCAATGTGTTAACATCCTCAACCTTGTCTGGTGACTGCTCTATCAGGGGATGGAGGATGAACATCTTCTTCAGGGAGTCATAAGGGATCACTATTTTGTCCCCATCTCTCTCTTGACCCAGACGTTCCGCTGAGACATCCTTTAGGTCAGTGAGCAGCTCTACACCATCTCCACTGATGGGATGGAGGAAGAATGTCTTGGAGTCTGCTCTATATTGGAGGACGAACGACTTGCCATCGCTTTCCTTAACCTTGGCGGCATTAAAGTCGTACACGTCCACGAGATCAGCTAGACCATTTGAGTGAGCAAATATGGGCTCCATTATATATATATATATATATATATATATATATATATATATATATATATATATATATATATATATATATATATATATATTAAATGGAGGGTATAGCCACCATGCCAATTGTCTGATTGCTACTTCAAAACGGGGAGTGTCATCAGACCATCTCTAGTTGGTAGATGGTTGGTTCAGTTTCGCAGAGAATGGGTTCTATTCAAGGTAGCTCGGCATTCCACAACATACGTCTATGCCGGTGTGTTACATCCGCCACTGGGAAGTGCTTACCACAGCTCACTGACTGAAGTAGGGTTAGATGTGATAGAATATCAGCCAGGAGCCACCAGCAAACTCTGCAAAGCGATCAGCCCCAACATGTTCACCCACGTAAATCACCTGTTTGGCAGCTCCACCATTAGTTTTTATGCCAGCATGGATGGTCTGTCGGATGCCCAATTAGAGTTTACGCTGCTACTACTTATTGACCTATCCCCATCATGACGATATATCAGGCCTATCAGGCATTCGCCGAGTTGTGGCAAAAGGAGATAGAGGAGCCACACTCTGGGATGGCAAATATAGTGGCACAGGAAATGGGTTGTCGACAAGAAGGCGTGCGACTGCAGTGGGTGAGCTGGATGACGAGGTGATGAGTCTGTAGAAGTCTTGTAGTGGGAAGAGTAGTATAAATCCAAGAAAGTCCACCAATGGCGGGTGTACTATCAGGCGGGCAAAGTGAAGTTCCAGATGGCATGGCTGTGAAAGCAACTGGCCCCTGACATTATGCTGGATGAGGGGTGTTTGAGGGAGGTATGTCTCCACACTAACAAGCTTGTTCGGTTCACTAGGCTTTCCAAGATGAATCCCACAATGACTCATCAGCAGATTCTACAGGTGATGCAGAGCTAGCTCGCATTTAAGAACTAGGTATACCATGGTTAAATCGGAGTGGCAAAAGCAGCCTGAACTATATCCCGCATTAGCACCTGAGGAGGGTGGTACAATACATGGCTGGCGACTCCAGCAGATTGACACCATCAGACAGAATCTTGTTCATGAGACAGAAAGGTACAGCATAACACGCAGGCGATATAAAACTGCCTACAACAGTCTAGCATGCACAGCTGCGGGTGTGATTGGAGCGAGGCGCTGGTGTGGCCACTTTTGCCACCCTCGCTACAGGGGTGGGTGCTATTGCTGCTATCCCACTGGGCGGTGTGATCCTTGCCACTACTGTCCTGGACACCGGCTTGGCGGTTGGACAGCGTCAGATGACCAGGAAGCTGGAGACGCATACTAAGTATGTACCACTGGCACAGAGCAGCCTACGGTCTATCAACGAGTCTGTCAGCAAAGCCCTCGAGGATGGGCAGGTCAGTGATGAAGAGTAGCACTATATATTGAAGCTCCAAACCCTGTACCGCACAGAGAAACCCAAAGTGCACCAGCAATACCTCAGTCTCCAGTGGGCAGGTGGAAATGGAGGAGTTAAAAAACGAGATGCTGCAGCGGGCCCACATCGAAGATCTCTACAGTACCAAATGGTATGTTGCATCCATTGCCGGAACAGCGGCTTTAAGATGACTATTATAGATGGCCTACCCGACGAACCTCGCTACACTCGACAAGAGCCAACGCCCCTCCTGGGTACACTCTGGACCTGCTCGACACGTGGTCTCCTGGATGACAAACCGGACCTAACACCTATTTCGATCAGTCGATGGGCGGTCCTGCATCAGCTTCGCCATCAATCCACGACCACTGACCAACCTTGCAATCACCATCAAGGATGCGAAGAAAGCTCATACCCGGATGACAGGCCCGAATCTCCCGTTCTGGAACCAACAGCTGAACTTTGCTGTGTGGTGTGCCACAGCAGGATGTGGACTTGGCGTGGGTTTGCTGCTCAACTATTCTGGTACCCCCCGAAGCTGTGCTCATTTCCAGTTACCTCAGATTCAATGTGTACTACACAGTGAGCCGACTCCTCCATGAGCTGGGTGCAATCCTGTCTGATACGAAAGATTTCAACCCACAGACTGCAGGCACCGCTAGCTACAGCATCTCGGCAGCCAGGCACCTCCAACAAGAGTTAAGCGACGACTCTGACTACTGTTTCCATGGTGGTGACAACAGCGGTCTAGGCAGTATGTATGGCGACCCGAGACGTGACTACTTAGACTTCCCCTATCAAACACCCCAAAAAATCGGCTGTCGGAATACAGTGACGTTCTCATTCGATCCAGACTCGGAGCCCGGGCACTGGTGCAGAATTTGCATATCATCGGAATCAGGCAGGACCATCCAGAGCCATGGAAATACTTTGTCCCACATTCAGCCTCAGAGCTCACACCAGCAGTGATCGTTCGAATCAACCAGTTCTTAGCATTATGTTATTGTCTCCTGACAGCCTAGACCAAGCTGTGCCACCCCATAGATGGGGTGAGTGGAAAAGAGGTGCAGGCCATGTTCAAAAACATGGGGGGGGGGGGTATAGCGATCAGCATGTCCGTCTGTCCCCGTCTTGTCAACGCAACTCCTCCTAGAGGTCTCAATGGATTAACTTAAAATTTCGTCCACCTGTGTGGATGTGCATGTGCTTTTTTCGCATCAGAAATATTATTCATTACAGAGTTATCCCCCTTTATATATCTTGAAGCCGATACATAAACTGTCTTGTCAACGCAACTCCTACAGTCTAGCTCCGATTTTTTTGAAAATTGGTACGTGTTATCATTATCATATGTAGGTGTGCATGTGCTATCAGTGTACCTGTACGTCCATCCGTCTGTCCAAAATGTATGTATGTCCGCCTGTCAGTCCATCCATCTTTGACAATCATTCCTTGTCAACACAACTCCTAGAGATCTCAATGGATTCACTTTAAATTTTGTCGACATTATTAGTATCATGTGGAGATGTGCATGTGCTTTTTTCGCGGCCGACAAATTGTTAATTACAGAGTTATACCCCTTTATAAATATCTTAAAGCTGATACATAAACTGCATTGCCAATCATTTCTTGATAACGCAAATACTCCTAGAGGTCTCAGTGGATTAACTTTAAATTGTGTCCACATTATCAGTATCATGTGTTATCCATATACATGTACGTCAATCAATCTGTCCACAATGTATGTATGTCCATCTGTCACTCCATCCATCTCTGACAATCATTTCTTGTCAACGCAGCTCCTCCTAGAGGTCTCAATGGATTAACATTAAATTTTGTCCACATTATCGGTATGATGTGCATGTGCTTTTTCGTGCCCAAAAGGTTATCCATTACATAGTTATCACCCTTTAAATATCTTACAGCCAATATATAAACTGCACTGCCAATCATTTGTCAACGCATCTCCTACAGTTTAGCTGCGATTCTTTTGAAACTTGGTAAGTGTTATCATTATGACATGAAGATGTTAATGTGCTATCCGTATACTTGTACATCCATCCATCTGTCCAAAATGTATGTTCTACAGTTTAGTTACAATTCTTTTGAAACATGGTAAATCTAGTCATTACCACTCGAAGATGTGCATATGCTTTTTTCACGGTTAGAAAATTATTCATTACAGCGTTCTCTCCCTTTAAATACCTTTAAGCAGATACATAAACTGCAGTACCAATCATTTCTTGTCAACACAACTCCTACAATTCAGCTGTGATTCTATTGAAACTTAGTAAGGATTCGCATTACCACTTGAAGATGAGCATGTGCTATCCGTATGCCTGTACATTTAGGCGTCTGTATAGAATGTATGTGTGTCAGTATGTCGGTCCGTCCATCTCTGGCAATCATTTCAAGATGTCAACACAACTACAGTTTAGCTACGATGTATGTTTATCCGAAATGTTTGGATCCGGGGGGTGGGGGGGGGGATATGCCATCTTCTGATGGCTCTTGTTCTAGCGTGTAGTAGCGCAGAGCCTTAAGAGTCGGGGGATACCATGGATGCCTGCAACTACTGCAACATGTCGACAGATACTCACGATCCTTGTAGAATCCCTTAGTACACAGGAGCTGCCCTACTATACTGCCGCCCATAATGAGGTATTCAATGAAGCAGATCTGCTCCTTACCAAATCCTAGGTAGAATTTCACAGCTGTCAGCTCCTCTGCTACATCAGCGTTAGAGAACTGGGCGAGCTCATCTGGTGACCTCTTATAGTCCTTTAATTCGGTGTGGAAGACGCCATAGTACTAGTAGGTCCATGGTTTAAGCCGCTATGTATAGCACGGAGCTGTATGGATATTCCCGAGTACCAATCTAATCAGCTAACAGATGCAGACTGGGTAGATCTGATTAGCGCTCTCAAGGTAGAACATACACGTTTAACAGCATTGTATACTCGGCGCTTAAAAGATGACATCAATGGTAGAGATTGAGAGCCAGGGGAGTCTCTAGAAGGTGGAGAAGCTGCTCAAAAGCAAGACCCAGAAGCTACTGACACAGGCTAAGCCCCTGGCCATTCATGTCACCAGTAACGTGGCCTTGGTGAAGATGACAGGTGGTAATGAGGTTATTCCTGCCGCTGTCCTCGCTACAGTGGCGAGTACGGTTGTCGCCCACTGTCTAGGAATAACATATCCCATCACAAAGATCACCATCGGTGGCGCCTCCTATACTGTTGGCGCCAAGATCATCGGTTCTAGGGCTAGCGACGAGTGCTATGGCCGAGATCATCGTGGCCTATATCTAGCTTTAAGATGCTATATATAATGGAAGCTTGGGAGGTCCATGACACAACAGCAGCCTATGAGGCATGGCAGGCTATGTCAGAGTCGGTAGCGCATAGTCGACCACACGGACTGAGGATTTCCAATTCCCAGAAAGGTGGTTAGCCCACAAGTCATGCCCCTGCATGGAGGGCCATTATCTTGACCACTGCTACCCATTTCCTTGGCCCACCATATGGTCTACCTATGCCCACCTATTCCACTGTGGATATGAGTAGGTTTAAGACATGTATACACCAACAATGTCTCTGTCGCTCACAGACCTAGAGCAAAGAGGTAGGTGATCTCGCTCACTTGAGCGAGGCATGCCTCAGTTCAGATGAGACTGTTGCCCCCATCTCCTTCCTAGACTTCGATGAGAATGGAGAACCTCCAGAGATCCTAGGTACCATCCCAGCCAGAGATCTCATCGGAAACACTGACATGGTAGAACAATCTGCCCTCAACAAGGCCAAGACTGGGATGGATGACAAGGGGATGGGCATCAAAGACGGCAGTGATGCGAGGTATGCTCGCAGTCGATGAGGCTTGTGCCATCAAGATTATGGCAGAGTCTTACGCACAGTACCTGGTTATGGATCTCCAACAAGATGGGAGAATCTCAAGGCAGGCACCATTGACCTGAGCCATATCATGGTGGATGGCCAAGCGAATGCAACAGCAAAGCTCCAACTACACGAGGTGAAGAAGTCGGGATTCTTTGGCGTGCCATTTAAGATCACATAATATGCATGGCTGCTCGAGCTTGCATCATACGGATACTCGAGGTGCTAGACACTATGGGTACTGACACAGGCCCTCTGCGTTATATTCGCAGCTGTTGTTGGGATTTCTTGCATGATGCCTCTATCGCATCCTTCATATCCGCTGGCCATGCAACACTACCCATGCAGCAGGCAAAAGAGCTTGTACAGGAAGTACTGCCATTTAATCTCCTAGATAAATGAGGCTCTGGCAACATGGCAGCGCCATACAACGGTAGACCAGATGCTGCTGGTCAGGTGGTCCTGATCATTGCCCCGTCAGGACATGGGAAAACATCTTGCTGCAGGTCCTGCTCGCCGAACATCTTTAGTCTCAATACATCCTCTTGGTGTGTGACTCCGTCCCTGGGACAGTTGACAATAATGATCAGTGGCACAACGGTATAATCACCAAGATGCACAACCTTCAAGCCCTGATGGAGAAGCTGCTCGTAGCTCGACTAACTCAACCACTTGTTCTAGTTATCGACGACCCTGCGATGGACCAGAAAACAGTCACATACCTCAGCAACATCACCAGATGCATTTGGCACACCAAGATCACTGTCTTCATCCTCTTTCAGAAGTACACCCATGAGATATAGCCATATATGCGGCACAATGCGAGGCTCCTGTACTTTAGCTCGAGTGCTCGTGCCCTGCTTGAGATGATATACGACAGCCTGACCCTCAAGGAGAACAAGCATGTCTGCATCACAGGCATGCAGAAGGTCACAGATCTATACCTCTTCATCTTCAGCAACAAGGAGACAGGGAAACTCAAACACACTGCAATCCCGCACTGGAGAAAGCTCAGAACTTCAGCTACAAGTTGAATTCCGCCAGGAAGCTCACATGTCAGTTGGGTCAACATGCGCTGATGTCAGCTGGGGTGTTTTTTCAGGCTTGAGGAACTTCGTCCATGGTCTCAGCTACTTGTGGAACTTCATCCACGGTTTCTGCTGCTTCGTCCATAGACTCCGCTGCCTGAGGATCAGATAGTTGTTTCTGAAACTCTATCCACTGAGGATCAAATAATATGACTATTCTTCTGAAACTTCTCGTGGAAGATCCATGCCTTATTAGCATTTGCCTTGAGCCAAATTTTTGAGGTATTCCTAGTAGTAATTATCAGGTAATATTCTAAATGCTGCCTCGTCTATCGCCGGCCACTCATGCGCTCTTTCGTCGAAGATGCATTCAACAGCCTTGTGGCCTGTGACCAACCCCTCCTCTACCTTCGGTGTGACCAGTGGCATGCCCAGCCTTATGGCCCTCAGTAACGCATGTGCTGATCTTCTCTCAGAAGTAATCTATGGCCCCAGCCTTTATATCATCCAACATCCGGTGTTCATCATCAGTGTTGATTTTGAATATGCCAGCCAACTTCTCTACCATTAGATGATATTTGGGATCAACCCTAGCCTTCTAGAGAGCTAGAATTACAGGACGGCTAGTGGGTGTCCTGAGGAGATATAGTGATCTGCCCTGGGCAATATCAAACTTCCGCTAGAGCATCTGAGTCAATAATTCCTTCGTACTACGTGTTGGTGTGGTCTCCTCTATGGATACATATATATACATACGTTTAAGCATGCAGCAGTATGTACAGCATCCAGATGGGGCAGTTGAACCTATGGCCTCGCACCACACTGATCCTCGGGAAGACTGTTTGACAATCATTTGACCTAGTATCCATGATGTGAAACCGTTATCGGCTTCACCCACTCGGAACAGATCCATGAGATTAGGAGCATGATGCTCAAGTTTAAGCTCAAGAGCACAGCGGAGATGGTAGAGCTCCCGCACGTGTGAGATTATGCAGAGCAACAACACCCTGGACACAACCTATGTAAATGATGAGTACTGGGTCCTGGCTTCACTGGCTCGTGGACCTTCCTATTATATGAAGGGAAAGGATACTATGTCGTCGGATGTAATGAAGGATTCACAGAATTAGACTTACAATCAGACGTAGAAATACAGGTCGTGGTGTCACTCTTCTCCCTCGAGCTCCTCGAAAAAAAATACATGTGAACCTGGCCTTGATGCAGGACAAGCTGTTCCGCCAGGTGTACACCGAACATCTTCCAGATGTAACGATGACCTCTCCATGGACTTCAGGTGTGGCATGATGAGAATGACCAGGAACTAAAACGTGTGGGCTCTAGACAACGAATCCTACATGTAGACCGAGAGCATCAGCAGGTCCAGGCAACGGCTAACCAGCATCCAGAGTTGACATTGCAACGAGGTGCCTCAGATTGCGTAGCTGTAGCAGTCTTGGTTCAGAAGGAATAGGTGGTCCAGGAGGTGGGGGAGCTAGACGACTTCAAACTTGTGGTGGTTGGGACCAACATTCTCGGTGAGGTGCACAATCTGGCTGATTGCTGTCTCTATCGACAGAAAACGAAGTCATAAGATTTACACTGCCCGACCAGTGGCCACGAGGATCTCGAGTCGGTGCTCGAATATCAGTGCCACCTAGGAGGAAGGGACATCCCACCCAACCATGGCAACCAGCGCAGGTTTCATATTGGGAACCTGCATGGAGAGCGAGGGGACACTCGCCCGGTCGGAGTAACAGTGTTGTATTTTGGATATAGCAAGGTTCACTTCTCGCAAAATGGAGGTATTCAGCTTGTAGCACCGTGAGCCGCATAGAGCATAACTCCACCAGCTACCACTGCTGCTACAGCAGCCACTACTACTATGGCCTCGGGCATCTTCTGACCTCCTGATGCCTCATAGGCGAGCGTTGTCTTGGAGAGCTTTACAGCCTCGTAGTACTCATTGAGACTCGCATCAGCGTCTCGAATGTTCCAGGTGGCTTGAGCTTTTTGTTGCCGTCGGCGTGCCTCCCTTTAGTGCATATGCTTGAGTGCCTTGCTGTACTCAAACTTCTCCTTAGACAGCTTCTCCATCGCGTGGCTGTGACGTTTTCTCTCTACCTGTGCCACCTTATGGTCAGCGAAGCTGAGACCCCAGTTCACTAACGTAAACATGCCTGCATTCAAGATTGCAGATGCCATTTCTATAATGCTATATATAGCAAGTTTAAATTCACCATATAGTAAGCAGGAACTACAAGTAATGTATGAACCAGAAGCTTTCGAGGATCCAGTTGAGGACTATGATGAGGATAACTATGATGAAGACGAGGACAATGATGAGGATGCCTATTATGAGGACGCCTGTTATGGTGATGATGTAGAGCCAGAATCCCGCCGACTAATCCACCGAGCCAAGGGAATTTATCGTACCTACGTGAAGGGCTCTCTTGGCCCACTAGCAGCACTTAGGGCTCTGATTGCTCTGTTCATGATGAAGGCTGGTGAGATGGTCCGCAAAATCGCCAACAATGCTCTCCATGGAGTTGAGATCTCCGAGGCCATTACAGCCATCGCCTCGGGGGTAGGCACATTCTTTGGCATTGGGGGTCCATGGCTCCCATATGTTGCAATAGCACTCAGTCATCTGGGCTGCCGATCATTTAAGACGTGCTATATTATATATATATATATTTATATATATATATATATATATATATATATATATATATATATATATATATATATATGCTTAACTGGCAAGCTTTTGTCGATAAGCTACCCCTCCGTGATGGCACTAGTGCTGCAGAGATTAGGTGCCAGTGTTCAGTTAGTCGAGGTGTTCAGCCACGGGGACCACTGTCGGATGAATGATGGTCATCTCTCTAGAGCTGTACAGGAGAGGACAGGAGTCGACATCAGCGATGAATTCCGAGAGTTCATCAACCGCTTGTCTTGAAGATCTCTATTACCGGCCCGGCAGCTATTATCGCCAGCTGCTCGAGGCTGCACGTCACAAGGGTCATAGATACACCTTGGAGATGGTTAGCCAGTGGCTCACCAGGCAGGCGATGTGGCAGATCTACAGACTTCGTCCACGGCACATTTGATATGCATACTTCGATGAACCTGTACTGAACAGAGTCCATCAGGCTGATGTGCTGTTGCTTCCGCATGATCGGGTCTGTTCCAGAGGAACATGCAAGACCTACAAGTACGCACCCACCATCGTCGATGACGCCAGTAGATACAAGTATTCGGGTTACAGAATATATGAGGACCAGCAAAATCCCTACCAGTTGCCAGAGTTGCTTCGAGTAGATGAGGGTAAGGAATTTAGAGGTGAAACTGCGCCCCTCATGCAGAAACATGGTGTGGCGATTAGACGAGGCGAGGTGGGACATTACCGTTCCCAGGCTATCATTGAGCAGTGGAACCAAACACTGGCAGAGAGGCTGTTCCCAAATCAGTATGCTCAGGATATGGCTGTCCCAACTGGCGGTCATTTCAGGGTATTGGTGAGAGTGTTGCCCATTGTGGTGGAGAGATCCAATGCTGAAGTTACTAGGCTGATGGGACAGAAGCCTGTCAATGCCATTCAGCGATCCTCTGTGGTCCAACCGTCGGAACGACACTGCTCGGAGGATGAACTTGCATCTGATTCCCTGTTTCGGTATTTGTATGAGCCTGGCAAGTTGGATGGTGGGCGACTAGGTCCAGTCCTAGGTGGCCATTTGCACGAATGGAGCTCCAGCTTATCTCTACAGACACCCAGCTACCTGCACCCCGGAGAGTAGACATCCTCGACTGACTGTCGTTGAACATGTCACATGATGCTCATAGCAGCAGCTCTTCGATGAAAATATCCATTGGAGTGATGGAATCCGTGTGACCATAAGCCAGGGTGTGAATACCATCAGTAGCGATCCATTGCTTTGTGTCTAAGGGGCTGAGGCTTGTTTTGGTCTGGTGGACCCCATAGAGGTGGTGATCCCACTTCGCATCATGTTCATACCATGGTGGAAGACCTTTCGCTCGAAGCAGCATTCCTTGTACTGCTCATGGCGAATCTGTCAAACCACAGCCCTGCGTATATCCTTTGCCTTCTTGACTGCCTGCGCATCCGACTGCTTGATGGAGTACATCTTCGGGCGTAGGCCAACAAACTCCTGGATTGGCACCCTGGCACACTCATCCTTTATCTTGCCCAGGACCTGATTGTTGGCAGTACTGTGCAGTGGATGTGTTACTGGGCAGTCGCTTGTGTCAGAGAGGTCACTCCTTGCAGCCATATCAGCATAGAGATCCTCTGTATGAACCTCCAACAGGAAGCTATCGGTCTCTGTGTACAGGGGCTCACAGTTGACACCATATAGTTGCTTCAGCTCATTGTAGTAGAAGTCATACATCTGGTGCTTTGAGAGGTCCAGGATGGACATTCTCACATAGACAGGGAGATTCAGCAGCAGGCTCGTCTTGTACATGTGGAGAGCAGCTAGATCATCATCGAACATCTTCGCCCAGCACAGCTTGTCCTCCTCAGATGACCGCACTAGCTTAACATCCACTCGCTTGCGCAAGTTCTCCGTGGTCTTACCGAAGACGGTGTTATTCATCAGCTTGTAGAGATCCTTCTCAAAGTCGCTGTTGGCCTTATTACAGAGCTCTGTTGAGTCGGATGTAAGGCTCCATCCGCAATGACTGATTGAAGCGTAGAACCCTGTGTATTTTCTTCAACCTCATACCAAGGCTGAGGTAGAGCTTTAGGTTGTGGTAGTGTAGGACATAGTGCTCTTTGTCTCCCAGGTTAGGCACCAGTTTTTCGGATGTCCGCTCTGCTATCGACTCGCCCAATGCACACTGATTGAGAGCCACTCTGCCTTCACCTTCATCCATTCAGGTGCCAGCGGGTAGGCATTGTGCATGTCATGCAGCTCGTGTGGGTACTCACGGTCAACCTCTTGGATGTAGCCCTTTTCATCATCATCGGGATGTTGTGTAATCTTT
Organism: Chaetoderma sp. LZ-2023a; assembly: GCA_034401795.1. Taxonomy (NCBI): domain Eukaryota; kingdom Metazoa; phylum Mollusca; class Caudofoveata; order Chaetodermatida; family Chaetodermatidae; genus Chaetoderma; species Chaetoderma sp. LZ-2023a. Next base: position 2,205 of record JAVVLW010001328.1, on the reverse strand, counting down.
TTGCCATCAATGTCCTGTTCTGTAGGAACAACCCACTCAAATCCCACACACACCCCCCCCCCCAAGTCGGTAGGTCGTGGCTCATTACCCAGCCATACAGATTGTTAGCATCCAGATAAATGATATAACTTGTCGGTTGTTGTGGATGATAGCCAGCTAAGCCGCAGCCCACTGGGTTGTTTGCCTTAACATAGCATTTGCTGACCATTGATACACCACCCATGAGTCCTTTCTCTATTAAGAGATCGTGTCGTAGTCAGTGATGAGCTTCAGATCCACACCTGTCTAACTTAGAAGTGCATCCAAGCCCAACCCAGGGCTCGTGTAATACTGTGCTCGGTCCAGATGATACTGCTGGAGGCACGTGATGCTGAGGTTCTCGGAGACATCCGCAAGGAGCAGAGTGCCAGACCGCAGATAGAGGTCATGATAGTCTCCCATGGTCTGGCAGCCGAACTGGGACCAGACAGCATGTGCGTGGTTATAGTCGCTGTCAGATATTCCCTCGTCAGAGAGTTTAGTGTAGAAAGCAGCTTGAGGTGGGAGAGGTCTCATTGAAATGGTGCCACCCATCCATGTGCTCATAGGGGTATACACCTTTGCGGAACAGGAGCTCATGCTTGGCAGTGCTAGGTTCATACTGTTCTGTAAGTGGGAACGTTGTGGAACTAGCTATCAGCTTGTCAAGTGATGCTGAGAGGAACTGGGCCGAGTCGACGCAGGCTGAAGGAGAGATACTTCCCCATATTGTTGGGGATGCAGTTGATCTGTCCGTCTGTTTGGGAGATGGCCTGCATGATGAGGTGTGAATCATACCCATGCAGGGTGTGGAACACGCCTGGGATGATGGCGGATTGTCGTCCTGATGAGTTGAAGTACAGCTTTAGATTACACATATTGTGTACTGCTTCCCGGTAGAGACCAGTGATGTGGCAGTGATCTCTGACACTATCTATGACTCCGTCACGAGTTAATGGTCTGTCGCACACATGGAAATTGACTGCAGTTTTATGAGCTCGCCAGTCCTCTCTAGTCATCTCCATCCGTTTAGGGTGGGCGAGCATGTCGTTATCTTCTCTTCCCATGCCAATCGATCCAGGAAGTGCTTAGCTGCATCTTCTCGATACAGCACTGGTGGTTCATTGACACCGTCACAGCAGACCACAATGTATAAGAACCCACAGATCTCATGGTGTTGCATTGTATGTGTGCTCTGAGGCGGATTCGCCTCTGGCCCCTAAATCTTGGTTGATAGCTTCAAAGTCGGCATAGATGATAAATGGCACCTTGAGTTGATTGTGGTAGTTGGTGAACTGTACCATCTTCCTGTCCTCTGTAGGCATTCTTATGCGCATTAGTCTGTCACTGATACCACAGCACTCTGGTTTGTGCTTGATGAGAAGGTCTTCACGAGAATATCAATGTAGGTAACGTTAACAAAAGTGTGTACGTTTGTTATGCCGACTCTGGTCATGGAGCAGACGATTCAGGTCCTTAATCCAGGTATAGTGTTGCTTGCCGCCCTTCTCAATAAGCAGCAGATTTGTCCTCAGATACCTGCGTCAGTCTCACTCAGCTGCAGTGGGTAGACACCCTTGTCATGCCCGAATACATTAATGGCCAGGCCATTCTGCCGCTCAACACGCTTAAGCTGGTGGGAGGTGTTGGAGAGTCTACACTGCTGAAGTCAAGGGTTTTCCAGTGCCATAAATATGATGTCCGCTGGGGGTTACTGTCTGCAGGATAAGCAGCAGCCAAGAGAGACCAGCGAAGACAGTGGTCATCATTGTTCTGGACATTAACCACGGCACGTTTTCGCATAATCGAAGCAGGGAGATCGATGTAGGATCCACCATGTAGTGGTTGATATCTGGCGATGTCGAGGTACAATGCAGCAACCTGGTCGACTGCCCAGCCAGACCCCTCGCGGGTGTAGGTCTCAAGGCCTTGCAGCACATGGCCTTTGGCCTCCTTCACAGCCTCGCTAATATCACTTGCCCTCAGGATGGCATGCTGCTTAGACCAGAATGGGGGATTTGTGGTGACCTTTGTCCCATCATTATTCTCCTTGTGGAGGGTGACCTTGAGAGCAAGGATGAACTTCACCCCCTCCAGGACGAGGACCTCTTCCACCAACTTCCTTTCGATCATTTCAAGGTTTTTATCCAGGAAAGCTGTTGGGTATTTTCCCCCATGTCCAGGAAG
>JAVVLW010001327.1:0-25000 GCA_034401795.1 Chaetoderma sp. LZ-2023a | reverse complement strand
CTTAATACAAATGGTCCATATTGTGTGGACCACACATTAACAAGTGGTATTAGCCCTGTAATGCTCAATTTGCTCATGCCAATTTCAATAGAGGGATCCATTTCTAGGTATGCCACGCCTATTTCTAGCTAAGCTCCACCCATTTTTGCGTGTTGAAATCAATGTATATATACGCTGAATAATGAATTCCCAGCCTTCCAATTTCAAGGTAACTATACAGGTAAGCTGATGACTATTTTGAAACTAATTTGACTGTGTGCAACGAAAACCGTGAATCGGCCTAAATTTGAGCCGAAATTATTTCATGGTAGATAGTTTTAAATCTCACTGCTCCGTAAGCGTATGCGGGTGCATACTATCTAAACATATGGGTGACATTCTACGGCCGAACCCATTATGAACGATATGCCAGGACATACTGACACCCATCTGAATGTGGTGAATGTGAACCAACCATATTACAATGGGGCCATACGGCGAATATGTAACTACCTACGATGAGATTACTTGATGGTAGAATTGTGCAAAAGCACTAGCTCATATTGAGTTATATACATCCATATATATAATTTTTTATTACAAATCGAGAACAGAATGATACCGAATATAGTAAATGGTTGGCATTTGACAACTGTCCGTGGCTACTAAATTGAATATTACGAAATTACTACGTGGTAGAAAACTCAAGATTCATTAGCGTGTTCATATCACTATCTAACCATATCAGTGAAATTTTGTGGCCAAACCTATTAAGGACAGGGCATTGAAAACCCGCAGATCTGCCAAAATTGCAACGAATTTACGCGATGAAATCGCATACTACGAAATTACTTCACGGTCAAATTTTTTTAAATTTCCAATATAACTATCGTATTCAAATCCCTCTACGTCTATGTGAGCGAAGTTCTGGAGCCATCCATATTACACAAAGACAGTAGGGCACCGAAAAGCACGAAAAAATCCAAAATTTAAGCCAATTTTTGCCTAATAAAATTATTTCATCTAGAATTTGTTAGATTCAGAATAAACCTAGTATATGAAGGCTCAAGTCTATGTAGGTGAACTTATGGGGCTAAACATACTACAGACAATAGGCACTGAAAACTGTGAATCACCGGAGATTTAGCAAATTTTCGGTATGAAATTGTGCACTACGAAATTACTTCATAGTAAAATTTTTTTTAACGTCAATCCATTAATTCACTAGCGTATTGATATACATATCTAACTATATGGTTGAAATTCTGTGGCCGAATTTCCTGTAGACCTTCTTAACTTTGCACATGCATAGGCCTACACTTTCGGTTGATTTCTGTATTCAACAATCTGCTACAATATTATTGACAGCAGTTTTGACTGGAAATTCGGAGCATTGGTAGTCTATCAATACTGCTACATAATTGCATTGGCCCTACATGGATTTATTCCCACGGATGGATTAAAGACAAAAGGATACTACTGGTAATCACACATCCATTATTCATTCGTATCCTGCTACGTGATCGAGAAATGTATCGCGTATGTAGGGGCTATTGAGTAGCCATTGACGTAGTGATTTCACGATCCACAGTGTTGCTTTTACAGTCTGCTACGGAGATGGACTGGGTCCCGGTCTGTCTGGTATCCGAAGTTGAGTCTGTGTAACGGTCTAGTCGTTGTGATAACGTAAGAAGATGATCGGTCATTACATTAGAGGTGTAGTTTCGAAGAAGCCAAGCCTTTATTTTTAGATGGATCCATTATTGTTAGCGAACTCTGTCTACCGTGGCCCCCACCGCCCTCTCAAGCCCTGGGACATAGGAATTTGAGACATGTGATCGTGGTTGGTGTATGCCTCTAGATGGTGTTCTCCTGGACATGGAAGGCCGTGGCGAATAAAAAACTCCCGTGCAGACCCCACATGTCTGGGAGAACCTCCTCAGGATACCGGCCAGTGGCCGGCCTCTCTTTGTTCTGACCGGTATCCTGAGGAGGTTTTTCTATCTGTGGGTATTTTTTTTAATGTTTTTATATTTTTTTTGTAACCTATCCTACCTATCTCTTGTTCCTATCCTACCTATCATACCTATCTCTTTTGTACCCATCCTGCCTATCCTACCTCTCTTACCCTGTTGCTATTCCAGCTGGCTGGTGGTGCTTTGAACCAGCACCGCGGGGGGGTCTACCCCAGCCCTAGTCTTATCTAGTCTTTTGAGCAGATTTGAACGCCAGTCTGCAGCTTGGGACCATTATGCAATTCGACGACTGCGGCTCTATTGATAGACCTACTGCGACACCATTAAGATCTCGACTCTTAGTAACTTTATCTCTGAGCATGAGTTGTGAAATCGCTGTTACGCGTTATCTCGAAGTGACGTCAAGATCTAGAGTAAGTCGAGCCTGATAGCGCAGCAACATAGCAACACAGCAACACATATAACTTATCAGCTATGTTTATTAACGCATACATGGCCGAGATAATTAATGCATTGTATTATACACTTTTAAAATCACAGGTTCAAATCTCATTATGTGTTATTAGCAAATGGTAAAACCACAGGTTCAAATCTCGTTATGTCTTATTAGCAAAAGGTAAACATGTCTACAATTACTCTTTACCCGTAAGACATCACGTCAAGACCAACTCGCACAGTCATTGACTGACCACATAAAACCCATGATTGCAGACCACAGACCCTCGACCGGGCCAAAGTCAAGAATAGTAGATGCTATGCGTTAACACCTAATTAGACACGGCACCCATAATGGTATACCGGTGATCATAAATTAGGTGTGAACACACAACCATCCATTACGTGTACTGAACTATGTGCAAACGCTCATTTACAAACAATATTACACACAATGGGCTGGCCTGAAGAGCTATGGTCATGCATGCATGATGTAGGCTGTGCGGCGCAACGAGAAAAAAGTATCCGCGCCATTGAGTGATATGGGCAACTATGCAGATCGAAATCTTGAGAAATGGAGAAGCTCAGGGAGTCCAACATGCCTTACGTGTCACGGATGTTATCCGATGCCTGTGATAGCGATGGACAAACTCTTCAAGTATATGAATTATTTAGAAACGTGATGTGGATGCTGGTATCGAGTTGGAACACGAGTGGGAATGCAGTGATCCCTCGCCCACCAACCTCTCAATGCGCACTACTCCCACGTATCACATCAGCTCTACCACATCTCACACAAACACATAGTCTCCGTCGGTATCACATCGACATGACGGACCACCCCACATGTTTTTCCAGATAATGATTGCCGTGTGATCACCACACATAAGAGGGTCAATGTCCATTTATAGACAGGCATCCACAGTGATATACACCATGATTACTGTTGCACAGTTTCGCGATGTTGCAAAGCAATTCGGCCTTAGAGGCTACTCTAAGGTCAAGAAAGCTGACCTGCACCAGATGATCGGACAGGCACGTGCCGAGGAGTGGCAGAAGCGACTCTCCTGAGAAATGAAGATGGGAAGGTTTCCAGTACTTACCAAAGATGATCCTTGGAATCCCCACAAGAAAGCGCAGCGGATCCCTGAGCTTCGTCAGTTGGATGAGGAGGTGACTGCTAGCTGGCGAGCCAAGACTGTAGCGAGGCGGATGACGGGCCATCCACTGGAGTGCTTACCTCCCCTACGCAGGATCACTAAGCGAGTGATGAGGGGGCCGAGGTCTGAACCCTTAGCATGGAGCATGAGGCGAGAAGGCGAACACATTCTCGACCAGCGTCTCGGCGAAAGGGAGACAGAGGATAGAGGACACAGGTCAGTATGCTGGACATTCTTCAGAGGTCTAGAAGGAGCCCTCATAGGCCAGATCATGCAAAAGATCCAGCAGATTGTCCAGAATGCCTCCTACCTCTGCTACACCCATACCTATCGCATCCGTCATATCGAAGACGGTAGGGTGATGCTCTTCCACAAGAATGCTCCAGGGATCCCATGGCTGAACACGATAGGAGCAGCTCAGGACAGCGTGGCAGCAAGAGAGCAAGCCCGCCTTGACACAGCCAATATCGATCGACCCAACACCAAGTGGGCTTTTGTTCGATCAATCGACGTTGAGGTCAGGGCTGTCATCGACCACCAATCTTTGCTTGGGACAGGCCCCCTCCCAGACTGGCTACGACAGAAGAAGAGTATGACTGCCGTCGATACCTACAGGGACAACATGTGTTTCTGGTGATGTCTAGCAGTCCACCGAGGAGCGAGAGCTCATAGAAGTACAGCTCCTGCAAGAGAGCTTGCCACACAGTCCTACGGCAAGACAGTGACAGTACCTGATGTCTGCAAGACCTCGCTGGATCAGCTGGACAAGGTAGAATTCTTCGCCAAGATCGGGATTCGCTTGTATGAACCAACCGAAGAGGGCACCTGGCACTTGATCAGTCAAGCGGCTCACTACCGTGACACCATGACCATCAGAGTGTGGAACCACCACGCCTTCTACATCAAGAACATCTCCAAGATGGCGCATACACTAGTCTGCAGTCACTGTCAGCAGAGGTTTACACAGGCATGCACTCTTCAATGCCACGCTGATCACTGTATGGCGGCAAAACAACAATCGTGTGTCCTGGCGACAAGGTTGAGGCACCACAGTCTGCATATGAGAAAGCCTTCTATCCACCCCAACCATCCAGTTCAGCGGCTACTCGGTGGATTGAGTATGAGTCGAGAAACGAAGGCATACACATACACCATGTGGAGTGTGGGCACGGTGGCGAGCGTTGGATCGAGGGTGCTCCCGTAGATGGTTGTGATCCGACCACCAACACCGTTTACCAGTTCCATGGCTGTTACTGGCACGGCTGTCCACAACACCAGTGAGGTAAGGATGCCGAACAAGGATACCGCAAGACAGTCCTGAGAGAGGAGAAGCTGAGAGCATCTAGACGCACGCTTGTGGTACAGTGGGAGTGCTGTATAAAACGCTGTCCAAGCATCCCTAAACGAGTTCGGACTGTCCCATACCCACACTTCATAGTTTATGAATTCGAAGCACTCCTAGATGGTATCAAGACTCATCCTACGGAGACTCTCACGATCGAGAGTACTCACATACCTATCTCTATGTCAGTTGGTGGCGCCTTAGATGGCGCCACGAGTGAGCCCACTCACCTCTGCAATACTGACCCCAAAGAACTGATCAGAGAGTTCATGCTGGTGATCCAACAGCGAGCATATCTAATCTGGACAAGGGTTAGGGCACAGTACATACCGACAGACGTGGACAAGCTCCCAAAGCGACAGCAGCGACTGATCAACGAGTGGTGTGACCAAGTGCCTGTACTGGGGTTAAACTCTGGGTGGTATGACCTGAACCTCATCAAGAAGTACTTTGTCGATGAGCTGACTGACAGTACAGGTACAGTGAAAGTCACCAAGAAGGCTAGGCAGACCATGTTCTTCATAACACCTGAGCTACGGTTTCTCGATGTGCTGAACTACCTCGGCGCAGGAGTCTCGGACGAGGTATGGGTCAAAGCTTATGGGTGTACACAGCAGAAGAGCTGGTTCCCATATGAATGGTTTGATGCACATGAGAAGCTCAAGTATCCAGGGCTTCCTGACTACTCAGCATGGACATCTAAGCTCAAGGGTGGCTACGTCTTGATGTGATCAGAGTGGGAACAGTGTAACCAGACATTCAGCGAGCATGGAATGCATTCATTCGCCGACTGGCTGCTATACTACAACAACCTGGACGTCAGTCCATTCATTGAAGCCCTAGAGCGGATGCGGGAGTTATACACAGAACGAGAAATAGCCATCCTCAAAGATGCGGTGTCTCTCCCAGGTGTGCCACTGCAGTACCTCCTATGTGGAACCACTCAGCACATGCCGGATGTTAGCCTCTATTCACCGGGCAAGGAAGCCTACGAGATGCTGAAGGGTGCTGTTGTTGGAGGTCCCAGCATCGTGTTCACCGGATACCACGAGGCCAGTGTGACTCGAAACTGCCAGAGTGAGCGTGTCTGCCAACGTGTACTCGGCTATGACGCAAATGCTCTGTACCTGTCAATGATGGCCAAAGATATGGCATGTGGTAAGGAGACAGTGCGCCATTGGTCTAGTGCTAGTGGTGTAGCTATCTTTAAGGAGGCTCTCCTAGCAGACAGCTGGTTTGGGTTTGCTGAGGTGGATATAGAGGTCCCCAAGGCTCTGTGGGCAAAGTTCGAGGAAATGCCTTCTCTCTTCTATAACCGCGAGATCCTGGTAGAGGAAATCTATTCTGAGATGCTGGCATATCTAGGGCAAACAGGGAGGAAGCATCCCACCACCCAGAAGCTGGTTGGTGCCTTCTCTGGCAAGAAGCGGCTGCTGCACGCACCGACACCCAGGTGGTATATAAGCCATGGCCGGAGACCACTACTGTATACCACACCATAGACTATGAGGCCAAGCGCCCATTCGAGTAGTTCGTGGAGAATGTTATGGAGGCCCGCCGCTCGGGGGATGTAGATAAGAGCAAAGCGCTTTTGGCAGATCTCTTCAAACTCCTTGGCAACAGTGCCTACGGGAAGCTCATCGAGGCCCTAAAACGTCATAGCAACACCAGCTTCATGAAGGATGAACGCGTGGTAAATAAGGCCCTGCATAGTGCATGGTTCGAAGATCTCGAGGAGATTGGTGAGTCATACGAGCTCCAGTGTCGCAAGCCGAGGATCACTATTCGAAGGCCCTTCCAAGTGGGGATAGCCGTTTATGAGTTCGCGAAGCTGCGAATGCTGGAGTTCTACTATGACTTCCTCAATCGCTACGTAGCTCGTGACAGCATTGAGTACCTGCAGATGGACACTGACTCTACGTATATCACTATAGCAGGCTCAAACCTCGACGACGTCATTCGTCCTGAGATGCGAGCAGAGTACCAGGCTCATAAGCAGGACTGGCTACCTTGGGACAAATGGTCTGGACGGACTCTGGAACTGTTCAAGCTCGAGTTCGATGGCTCTCATGGCATCGCTCTCTGCTCCAAATGCTACTACATGGAGAGCAGAGCTGCAAGTAAGTGCTCGGCTAAGGGAATGTCAAAGCGGCAGAATGAGGTCTCTTGGCAGAGGTTCTACAGCACCCTACATGGCGCAGTGGACAGAGCTAAAAACCGAGGCCTACGCATGCGCAACCAGGGTATAGTGACATATGAGCAGGAAAAACTCGGACACTCTGCTTACTATGATAAGCGCCATGTCCTGCCAGATGGTGTCCATACCGAGCCCATCGAGTATCATGTTAGCACACTAGGTGGTGGTAGCTGTGTGTCTGCAGGGACTAGCTGAAGCTCTTCTACAACAAATGGTCACCTTGGCACTCCGTGCTGGCATGCCAGGTAGTACAGTGTAGGCCGCCCCTCTGCCTCCACATACCTGTCAAGCCTGTGAACGTCTATCGACCAGTTAGGATCTGTTGAACGCCGTCGACCACGTTCCAGCTCACCAGGTTCATACATGTACCGAACCAGACCATCAGGTGGTAGGCACTCCTCTCCTTTGTTCGCTCCTCTAGAGCTGTGACTGGCAATAGCAGAGTGTCTGATAGCCTCTACCGGCTTCTTTCCAATTAGCCTAGTAACCTCGGCATTGGATCTATCCATCACAGCAGGCAGCCCTCTCACCCATACTCTAGAATGTTCACTCGGCACGGCCATTTCCTGGCAGTGTCCGATTCCACCGCTCAATGATAGCCTGGGCATGGTGATGCCCTACCTCGCCTCGCCTAACTGCCACACCATGTTTCTGCATGAGGGCTGCAGTCTCACCTCACCCTCATCCACCTGCAACAATTCCGGCCACTGGAGGGGATTTTCCGAAGCCTCGTAGACATCCTGGAATGCCTGGGCTACCAGCTTCGAGTAGTTGAGGGGGCTCATGGTAATATCCACCAGGCTGATAGTAGAGTGCCTCAAGAAAGATGGTTGATAAGCTCCCGGATTGCATCACTGACGTCCACTCCCGTCCTGTCACCCATGGCCTGGGTGATTTCATCACTAATGTCCACACCTGTCCTGTCACGCATGGCCTGGGTGAACTCTAAACAGATGAACAGACAGCCATCATTCATTCGACCATCACTGAAGACCTCCTCAAACACCTCCGTACACTGGCATCTAATCTCTGCTGGATCCTCACTGAACGGTAGTTTATCGACCAACCCTCGGAAGTTAAGTGTCTTGACCAGGTTGTACAGGCTTAAATGTTCGGCAGCCCAGATGGCCGCGCGTGCTATGGCAATGTACAGTAGACAAGGGCCTGCGACTCCCAAGAACATACTTACTCCTGGGGCGATGGCTGCTATGGCTTCAGAAGTCTTCTCCACACCATGGGGAGCATTGTTGGCGATCTTGCAGACCATCTCGCCAGCCTTCGTTGTGAACAGAGCGATCAGAGCCTCAACTGCTGCTTGCGGACCAATAGACCCTTTTACGTAAGTGCGATAGATTCCTTTCGCTCTGTGTACTAGCTTGCGGGATTCAGGCTCTACATCATCATACTCACCACTGACATCGTAGTCTGCATCATAATCCTCCTCATCATAGTCCTCCTCATAGTCCTCCTCATAGTCCTCATCATCTATATCCTCGACTCGATCTTCATAAGCCTCTGGTTCATACATCGGCATGGGGATCCGTCACTGGGGGACAGCTATATAGTAGCTTTAAACTGTAGCCTATAGTATGGCATCTGCAATCTTGAATGTGGGCGTGTTTGCCTTAACGAACTGGGGACTCAGCTTCGTCGACAAGAAGGTGGCAGAGGTCAAGCGTGAGCGTCATAACCAGGCGATGGAGAAGTGGTCTAAGGAGAAGTTTGAGTACAGCAAAGTGCTTGAGCATATGCGCCAGAGGGAGGCATGCCAATGACAACTCCGAGCTCAGGCCAACCAGCGTATCAAAGATGGGCGTCTCGATGAGTACTACGAGGCTGCAAACATATCTGCGCCAATGCTCGACTATGAAGCAACTACAGGTCAGAAGACAGCCGAGCTTATACTAGTGGTGGCAGCTGCAGCTGTGACGACAGGCGTCGTGCTCTACGCACGCTCAAGCTGAATACCTGATGTGTTCGACACGCACACCTTAGCATAGCCAAAGTAAAGCACTGTCACACCTAATGAGCGAGGCCCAGCTATGATGTTTCTGATGTTGAAGCTGAGCTGGTTGCCATGATTAGGTGGGATGTCCCTGCCCCCGAAGTGGTGATGACCCTCGAGTGCTGACTCGAGGTCGTCACTTCCACTGGTTAGTCGCAGAAGCGCATATGACTTAGTTCTCTGTCTGTAGAGTTGGCAATCAGTCAGCTCGTGTACCTCACCAAGATCATTGGCCCCAGCAACAACAGCTTGAAGTCGTCTAGCGTATCCACCTGCTGTATGACTCCTCTCTTCTGAACCAGGACCGCAACAGCGACACAGTCCGATACACCACGATGCAATGTCAGCTCTACTGGTTTGTTAGCTGTGGCTTGGACCTGCTGGTGTTCTCGCTCCAAATGCACGATCCGCTGTTTGGAACCTGTTTGCTTCAGCTCCTGGTCATTCTCATCATGCCAGACATGAAGTCTTGGAGCATTCATCGTCACATCTGCGAGCTGCTCAGTGTACACCCGGAGGAACAGCCTACCCTGCATGGCAGCCAGATTTATGTGTGTGTTCTCGAAGAGGGTTAAGAGTGGAACTGCCACTGGCATCTCGACACCTGCCTGTAGTTCGAATTCCGTGAACCCATCATTGCACCCGACAGCATAGTACCCCTTTCCCTTCATATAGAAGGTTGGTTCATGAGCCAGCAGACCTAGGACTCGATACTCATCGTTCACATAGGTGGTGTCAACGGTGCTGTTACTCTGCACGATCTCCCACCTGTTCAGAACATGTGGGAGCCCTACCAACCATTCTGTTGTGTTCTGAAGCTTGAACTCGAGTGTCATGCTCTTGATCTCGTGGATCTGTGTGGAGATTGCAATGTCAATGTACTTTCCAGCAGCAGACAACGTGTTCTTATCATGTATACTGGGTCGAATGACCATCAGGCGAGGATCAGTGCGGTGTGATGTCGCGGGTTGATTGGCCCCATCTGGATGTTGCACATACTGCAGCATGTTTACGGTCTGGCTATATAGAGGTTTTAAAGGGCTGCCATGTTCGGTAAAGTTCTCCAGCAGATTGTCTATAGGCAGCAGGACAAGTCGGCATGACAGTTAGCACGACAGCCATGGCGTGCACTGTCCCACTGTGACAGGGTCCAAGGACTGCTTCGTGACATCAAGATTATCCACGAGCGAGCCAAGGTCACACCTCCATCTGATGCGGAGATACTGGCTGCAATAGAGAAAGGAGCACCAGCTCATAGTACAAAAGAACTCCTGACTCGGATACTCTACCGGAAGTTTGACAGCACCCAGGGCAGGGCACTCATGCTACCTGCGGCCCAAACCAACAGTCCTGTTATTCTAGCTCTCCAAAGGTGAGGGTCTAACCCAAAGATCTACTACCGGTTGGGAAGTGAGCTGCCGTATTTAGCCTCCATAGCCAGGAAGAGCGAGATATACTGTATAGCCTCCAGTCTGGAGAAAATAACTACTTCAGGGAGGAGGTCAGTGCCGCTGTAGCAGAGAGCCTAGACACCAGTCATGCAGAAGGTATTCAGGAGGGGCTCACTGTTGGCCGCAAGGAGGCTGTTGAGCACATCTTCAATGAATGAGGGCGCAGGAGATTGGCCAGTAATCTGCAAGCATTTCTGAAATTCCCGAAATACTACGAGGACTGCCTCATCAAATCCACTCGCAAGTCAGATGCTAGTCACGAATGGAAAAAGTGGATCCTCCATGAGAAGTTCCAGAAGAAGAGATCCCTAGACTCTGACCCTCAGTGGGTAGAGTTTAAGCGACAGGCTTCTGACGAAACTGATGAAGTTCCTCAACCTTCTGATGAAGTTCCTCAAGCTTCTGACGAAGGTCCTTAGGCATCTGACGAAGTAGCGAAGACCGCGGACGAAGTTCCTCAGCCTTCTGAGCTATGAGGCTAGTTTCCTGGCTGGATTCAGCTTGTAGGTGAAGTCTTGAAGTGTGACAGCTCACCTGTCTCCTTGTTGCTGAAGATGAAGTGGTAAAGATCAACTGCCCTCTGTACACCTGCGATAAAGTCCCCTTTGGTCTCCTTGAGGGTTAGACTGTCGTATATGGTCTCGAGCAGGGCACGTCCACACTTGGAGCTGAAGTGTAGCAACCGGGCATTGTTGCGGATGGTCGGTGAGATTTCACGGGTGTACTTCTGAAAGAGGATGAAGAAAGTTATCTTTGTGTGCCAGATGCGCCTGCTGATGTTGCTGATGTAGGTGACTGTCTTCTGGTCCATTGCAGGGTCATCGATAACTAGAACAAGTGGTTCTGTCAGTCAGGCTGCCAGCAGCTTCTCCATCAGTACTTGCAGGTTCTGCGTCTTGGTGATTGGGCCATTGTACCATTGGTCATTACTGTCAACTGCCTCAGTGGCGGAGTCAGACACCAGAATGATGTATTGAGAGTGTAGATGTTCGGCCAGGAGAGCCCGCAGTAAGATGTTTTTCCCGTGTCCCGATGGGGCAATGATCAGCATCACCTGGCCAGCATCAGCTAGCCTACTGTCGAATGGTACAGACATGCGTGTGGAGGATGGTTAGCACTTGGTCAGTGGTAGCCTCGTCTATATCTGGGAGACTAAACGGCAGTTCTTCCTGCACCAACCATTCCACCTACAGAGCGGGGAATCCTGCACCTCTGGTAGATATGATGGATGTGATGTCAAGCATGAAATCCCAGCAGCAGTGGAGAAGATAGCGTAGAGGGCCTGTGTCAGCACCCACAGTGTCTAGTACATCCAGTATCTGTATGATACATGCACGGGAAGCCATGACTATCCTGTGCTCTTAAACGGCAAACCAAAGAGCCCTGATTTCTTCACCTCTGGTAGCTGGAGGCTGGCGTAGCACCTTTTTTGCCATCGACAGTGATATTGCTCAGGCCGATGGTGGCTATCTTGAGATTCTCTCCATCCTGTTGGAATGAGCTCCGCGATTTCAGGAGATCCTTAACCAGGTCCTGTGCAAAGGACTCAGCCATAACCTTGATGGCTCCAGCCTCATCGACTCCGAGCATATTTCGCATCGTCACCCTCTCTTTGATGCCCATCCCCTTGTATACAGTCTAGACCTTGTTAATGGCCAATTGTCCTACCGTATCAGTGTCCCCGATGAGATCTCAGGCTGCGATGGTACCTCGGATCTCCCGCAGGTCTCTCTTCTCATCGAAGTCTAGATAGGAGATAGGGGCAACAGTGTCCTCTGAACCGAGGCGTGCCTCACCCAAGTGAGCAGGATCGCCTGGCTCTGCTTTCCAGGTCTGTGAGTGACAGAGTCATAGCACTATATACAGACGGCTTAAACCTCCTACTAGCCCTAGAACCGCGGCCTCCATTAGTGTAATAGATTCACCCATGATTTTGGCGGCGGCAATGTAGGAGGCACCACTGATGGCGATCTTTGGGATGAGGTGAGTTATTCTGAGACAGTGCTTGGCCACCCTACTCATCACTGTAGCGAGGACAGCCTCAGCAAAGGCCCCAGCAAAGGCCTCAGCAATAACCTTGATGACTCCAGCCTCATCATTGGAGCCATCATCATCGTCCAAGCCATCCTCATAGTCGAAGTCTAGGAAGGAGATAGGGGCAACAGTGTCCTCTGAACTGAAGCATTCCTCAGCAAAGGCCTCAGCAATAACCTTGATGACTCCAGCCTCATCATCGGAGCCATCCGCATCGTCGAAGCCATCCTCATCATCGAAGTCTAGGAAGGAGATAGGGGTAACAGTGTCTTCTGAGCCGAGGCATTCCTCGCCCAAGTGAGCAAGATCGCCTAGCTCTTTGCTTTCTACGTCTGTGAGTGCCAAAGGCTATATACAGACGGCTTAAACCTACTAGTCATACTCCCAGTGAAATAGTTGGGCATAGGAGGACCACGCAGTCGGCCAAAGGAATAGGTAGCAGTGCTCAGGGTACTGGCCCTCTCTGCAGGGGCACGGCATGTGGGCGGTCCACCATTCCCGGGCATTGGCAATCCTCAGTCCGCATGCTCGACTATGGGCTAGACACCGCCCTCCAGCACGCCATGCCTCATATGCTGCAGGGGTCTCGTGATCCATCTCTCACTATTCAGAGGTTTTAAACCTAGGCGACGATGATCTCAGCCATTGCACTCGTTGCTAGCCCTAGAACCGCGTCCTCCATTAGTGTAACACATTCACCCATGATCTTGGCGGCGGCAGTGTAGGAGGCACCACTGATGGCGATCTTTGCGATGGGGTGAGTTATTCCGAGACAGTGCTCAGCCACCCCACTCACCACTGTGGCGAGGACAGCTACAGTGGTGGTAGGAAGAACCTCATTTCCACCTGTCATCTTCACCACGGACACATTCGCCGCCATGTTACTGGCGAGATGGACTGCCAGAGGTTTTGTCTTGGTCAGTAGCTTCTGTCTCTTGGTTTGCAGCAGGTTCTCCACCTTCTGAAGATTCGATCTGTACCATTGACGTCATTGTTTAAGCACTGAGCATACAACACGGTTAAACATCTGCATCCCCTGTCGAGAGAGCTAATAAAATATTCCCAGTCTGCATCTGCCAGGTGTCCGAGTTGGTACTCAGGAATATTCATCTCTCTATTGAGACATGTCCGGGCTCACGCTATGCGAGAAGTACTATGATGTCTTCCAGAGGGAGTTGAAGGACTACAAGAAGAAGACACCAGATGAGCTCGCTCAGCTCTCCAGTGCTGAGCTGACAGAGGAGCTGACAGCTGTGAAGCTCTGTCTAGGATTTGGTAAGGGACAGATCTGCTTCCTCGAATGCCTTATCATGGGCGGGAGTATCTTCGAACAGCTCCTGTGAGCTAAAGGTTTCTACAAGGATCGGGAGTATCTGTCAGATGTGTTCCAGCAGTTGCAGACTGCCATGGCCTCACCGGACTCAGAGCAGAACAAGGCTCTGTGATACTACAAGCTGGAAAAAGGATGCACTGCAGAACCCTCCAGCCCTTGGATGTGCATGTTGGCAGCGGGTATATGGGCTGTAGGGCATGCCAAGCTGGTTCAGTGTCTCACCGTGGTCCCACTGCTACTGTAGAGAGTCAGGATAGTCTTATAGGTGATTTGCTAGCGGTGGAGTAGGCTGATCCCGAGCGCCACGATAGCTAGGCCTGACAACACTCGTAGAGCTACCATGGGAAGCAGTGTCGTGTCGACTGACTGCAGTGTCGGGGTCGGAACGCCTTTATGTGGAGCTGCCATGCGAAGTGTCGTGTCGACTGGCTGCAGTGTCAGGGTCAGAACGACTGTATGTGCTGGCATTCCCATACTACCCATAGGTGCGTTGATATCAGTGTTGAAGCCAAAGTGGACACCGGGGGAACTCGCCTCGACTATCATGTTGTTATAGCCCCTGACTTGGAGGTCCTCGATGTTCATGATCATGTTGCTCGGAATCAACCGTAGGTGTGGTGAAATAGCAAAGTCAAGTTTGCGACGGGCCTTCTGCAACCCCTGCTGGAACTTAGCAATAAGACTACTGGGGTCTGCCACGATGCTCATATCCTAAACGAGACTGATGAACATGGCCTGGACCTCTGCTCCGCTGACAGCATCTATGGAATGACGCAGCTTGGCCTCTGCTGTAAGGAGGCAGTAGCACAGTGCTTCCAGGGACTGGTTGATACGAGCGATCCCTGCTGGTGTGAGGCCTGAGGTGGTGTGTGGGATAAAGTTCTTCCACACATCTGGATAGTCCTGTCACAAGCCAACGCACAAGGATCGGAGTGTTCGATAGGGGAATCCTGAGTAGTCACGTCTCGGTCACCGTACATAACCCCTAGACCTCGCTGCAACATCTCGTTTTTTAGCACCTCCATATCAATCTGCCCGCTGGAGCCTTTGCGGTATTGCTGTCGCACTTTAGGTTTCTCCATGCGGTACAGGGAGTGGACCTTCAATATATGGTGGTACTCTTCATCGGTGACCTGTCCATCCTCGAGAGCTTTGCTGACAGACTCGCCGATAGTCTGTAGCATACTCTGTGCCAGTGTCACGTACTTAGCATGCTTCTCCAGCCTCCTTGTGATCTGCCGCTGCCCCACCACCAAGCCAGTGGCCAAGACAGTGGTAGCTAGTGTCACGCCACCCAGCAGGATGGCGACGATGGCACCACCCCTGTAGCGAGAGTGGCCACAGCTGCCACACCGGCACTGGCTCCAATCACACCCACAGCAGTGGTTGTACGTGCGAGGACGTTGTAGGTTGTCTTATATCACCTGCGCATTCTGCTGGACTTTTCTGCCTCATGGACGAAATTCTGCCTGATGGCAACTATCTGCTGGAGTCGCCAGCCATGGATGGTACCGCCCTCGTCAGCAGTCAGGGAGGGGTATAGTTCTGGTTGCTTCTACCACTTTGATTTTGGCATAGTATACCTGGAGATTAAACCTGCACTCTGATTTTGCCATAGTATACCTGGAGATTAAACCTGCATCATCTGCAGAATCTGCTTATGAGTCATAGAAGGGTTCATTTTGGAGAGCCTTGTGAATTGTGCCAGCTATTTAGTGTCGAGACAGACGTCTCTTAGAAAGTGGTCATCCAGCCCTATGTCGGGTGCCAGTAGCTTTCTGAGACGTGACATCTGGAACTTCATCTTGTGACCAAGATAGTAGGTGTGCCGCTGGATGGCTTTCTTGGTCTTACACCTCTGCACCCGCTCCTCTTCCCACTGTATGACATCTGGCTCATCCTCATCTGTGAAGACACCTGGCTCATCGTCGTATGTGAAGAGATCTGGCTTATCGTCGTATGTGAA
This sequence comes from Chaetoderma sp. LZ-2023a, assembly GCA_034401795.1. Taxonomy (NCBI): domain Eukaryota; kingdom Metazoa; phylum Mollusca; class Caudofoveata; order Chaetodermatida; family Chaetodermatidae; genus Chaetoderma; species Chaetoderma sp. LZ-2023a. The sequence continues at coordinate 9,122 of JAVVLW010001327.1, read as the reverse complement.
GACATCTGGCTCATCGTTGTCTGTCAAGACTCCTGCATCCCGCTTACTCTCCTCCAGGAGGGCCTGCCAGTATCGGAAACCTTCACTGTTCTTTCGCCTCCTTGTGTTGCTGGCAGCCTTTTGATACCAGCTGTAGTCGCTCTCCTTCTTGTTGACAGATCTGTTGCTGTGCAAGCTTCTGTGTGTTTAAGGCCTTTGGGGTGATCGTCTCGGCAAAGGTCAGATATTCCTGGTTTGATATCAGGTTGTCGTCAAGTCAAGGAGTAATAAGAGTGTAAACTCTAAATTGGTGTCTGATATCCCATCCATGCTGGCATATATGTTAATGGAGGGGCTGTCAAACAGGTGATTTACAGGTGTGAACAGGCTAGGACTGATAGCTTTCCATATGTTGCTGTTGGCACCTGGGAGATACTCTATCATGTCCCGGCCGACTTCTATCAGTGAGCTCCTGTGTGCACTGCCCGGAGGTTGATGTAACACATCGGCATGTATGTATGTTGTGCCCTGCTGGAGCACCTCGAAGAGGACCCATTCTACATGGTACTGTACCACCCATCTCCCCTCTAGTGAGGGTGAGATTACGTTCTCACCACCGGAGAGCAGCAGTCGGACAATCGGCATGGTTATATCTCTTGTTTAAACCCCTCCTATAGCGTGCTATGGAACCCATATTTGCTCACTTGACTGATCTTGCTGACCTGGCAGGTGTGTACGCACTTGATGCTGCCAAGGTATAAGAGAGCGATGGCAAGTCATTCGCCCTACAGTACGAAGCAAACTCAAAGGCATTCTCCCTCCACCCCATTGGTGGTGATGGGGTGGAGCAGCTCAGAGACCTCAAGGATGTTTCGAAGGAGCGCCTGGGTCACAACATAGATGGCCACAAGATCGTGTTTCGGTACGATTTCCCGAGGAGGATGTACATCCTCGAGCCGTTGATTGAGGTCTCGGATACAGAGGTGGCAGACATCAACACCCTAAATGATGACCTCAGCTTTCATCTGGTCAAACCCTATTCGAGTAACGCCCCGCCGATGACACACAATGGTCTGCTATTGACCATGGCAAAAAACCTGCAGTTCATGTTTGGGAAGAATGAAGTGTGGTACCGCACTGGACCTGGTGGTGACTGGCAAACATGGGTGCCACTATATAGGCCTCCCGCAGTCCTTGACATAGAGGGTATTCCCCTCTCCACTGTTGTGAAAAGGGATGGAACAGTTCGAAAGCTCTACAATCGGGGATCATCCTTCCTCACCTACATAGGTGAAGGTGTCTCCCTGACGAGGGTGGGTCACTGGATCGGGGTTACAGGTGGAAAGCTCCTGCTGCGTCATCCATTCGATGGACCAGAAGAAGCTGTTATCATCCAGGAGGGCATCCTATGGGTAGATGGTGTGTCACATGTCTCCAAAATACAAGGGTGCTGTTAAACTGCTTCAGCGAGTCAGACTCACTAACCCTCAAACGACTCATATAGTCCTAGAGCTACATTTCTTAGCCGGCGGCGGAGTGAAGCAGCTAGCCCCTGTCCCTGAGGGGATGAAGATCACTATCGATCCGGATGGAACAGGGCTCGATCTGGCACAGATATTTCTCGAGGGGTTCACTCTGTTCAGTTTAACTCTTCATGTAGAGCCATGATTCTCATCATACTGCTCGTGCTGGTGTCTACATCAGTGGCACAGGGCGCTGAGACTGCCATGATATTGAATGCCAAGTGGGCCCACTTTAGGGATGACCCCCAGTACAAGCCTTGGGTCGACCCCTTGCGGAGAAACATTTACGACCGCTTTCACCCACGTGAAGTGATCGAGTCTGTCTGCCACTTCTATGGTGTGGAGAGGGTAGGACGTGGTTGTCTGCTGGGGACCCCTGCTCAGCACCAGATTCTCTGTGTAACATGTGAACATGGCAGAGTCTGCCATGGTGCAAATGCTAAGCACTTTAGCATCCTACCAGGTGAGCATTGTCAAGGTAGATGGAAGACACTATGGGTGGTCCCATCATGCCGATGCGACTCTGGCAGAGACTACGTGTTTGTCTTAGCCTACACAGTCCCATCTCCATCTAGAGGCATACACCAACCATAATCACCTGTCTCAAATTCCTATGCCCCATGGATTGAGAGGGCGGTGGGGGCCACGGATCGCCGAACAGCTGCCAATTGAGGGCGGTGGTATCATTTTGACTAGTAGTAGGGTCGAAATTAAAATGATACTACCTCCCTCAACTGGCAGCCGTTCGCGATCCGTGGTGGCCCCCACCGCCCTCTCTATCTCTGGGGGCATAGCTCCCATCTCCATCTAGAGGCATGCACCAACCACATGTCTCAACAACCCTATGCCCCAGGGATTGAGAGGGCGGTGGGGGCCACGGATCGCCGAATGGATGCCAGTTGAGGGAGGTGATACCATTTTAATTCGACCCTACTACTAGTCAAAATGATACCACCACCCTCAATTGGCAGCCGTTCGGCAATCCGTGGCCCCCACCGCCCTCTCAATCCCTGGGGCATAGGAATTTGAGACACGTGGCTGTGGTGGTAGTGGTGCTTTCACACAGTCTGCTCACTCTGCTGGGTGTCGCGGAAATGCTGCACTGAGGTGTTGCTTCAGTGAGTGCGGATAGTTTTCTAATATTTACAGCCTCAATAAGTCTACTGGCAGATGTTCTAGGTACTGCTCAGATGTCGGGTTGGTGAGCCATGCGACGTTTCCCCAAATAAGGTCTGTCTGGCGTGATAGCTTTTCGGATGGCAGAATCTACTGATACAATGGTGCCGGCATGGATGTCGGAGTGCTGGTATGCGGTGCGGAAGTGGTGATGCTGGTTTCTGTGAGACGTATCTCCTCGTCGATAACTAAACTTATAGCAGATATAGAACTGTCCGAAATGTCCTGTAATACTGGATCATTAATTGTCACAGGGGTGGTTATTACTACCGAAATTGGCTGTCCGATCATGGGTGCAGATATTGTTGCATTGATGAGTGCTACTGGTGTGGTTACTGCAGGTGCTGCCGGTGCGGAAATTGCAGTTGGTGTCGATGCCAATACTGCAGGCACTGCCAGTGTTGATCTTACGGGTGCTGCCGGTGTTGTGGTGATGGTTGCTGGAGTGCTGATGCTGGCTGACTGTGTTGCTGATGTGGATGCTGAAGCTATTTGTGCAATTCAGGTTGTCATCTCTTCATGCGTTTAGTTTTGGACATCTTCCTGGTCAGAATTAATACAATTGGAAGCCTACTTTTGAAGCGTGAAGTGAGGATGTCTATATCCTCCCTTTGTTCACCAGGTTTTTAAAGTTACAACCAGCACACGATGTTTAAAAGATAACGTGTGTGTAACACCATACCACGTGGTGGAATATAAGTATTTGCAGTCCACACAGTATGCTCTCTGAAGTAGATGGTCGTGATTGACGTGAAGTTTCAAGTCTGAATTTCTGGAAAATGCATGCTCGCACGGCTGTCCATCGTACGGGGTTGAGGTACATGGATATTTCTTGCCAGTGTTCACAGGTGCCAACTCTTCTGAGCTGTCGGATAATGCGAGATCTTCCAAAAGTGACATACTACTCCCGTATGATTGTTATATGTGGAACTGCACGCACCTAACTAAACTTTTCCTAACTTTCCTAACACTTCATAATACTTTCCTTGCCAATTATAACATGAAATGAATAATAATAAGAACAGCAGAATTTGGTTTGCGACACGAAAATGGCCTAATACCTGATCTTCCCTGGTGTTGAGTTTGAAGGGAAGATGAAGTTTCAGTGCGCGCTTTCCTCCTTTGATACTTTTTGGTGATGTCACAGGAGGGTGGAGGACCATGCCCAAAAGTTCCCGAGTGACTCGGTCACTCCATGTATGGGTTTATTTTTAGCTTTCTTTCTTCTGGAGTCGGATAATATATTCCCTTCGTAAAAAGAAGGTAAATATATATATAAGACGGTAGGATAGCCGCTTTCAACCCCACTCGGCAGAAAATCAGGCCTCCGATCAACGTTAAAATCTGGAAATATTTATTCTTGTGGACGCTCACCTTTTAATTAGCATGACATGGTTTTTCAAGTTTGCATGCTTATAAACAGTAAAAAGAAGGTAAATATATATATATATAAGACGGTAGGATAGCCGCTTTCAACCCCACTCGGCAGAAAATCAGGCCTCCGATCAACGTTAAAATCTGGAAATATTTATTTTTGTGGACGCTCACCTTTTAATTAGCATGACATGGGTTTTTCAAGTTTGCATGCTTATAAACTCGCCTGTTCGAATTTCAGGCCGTAACGCCCTATGGGGTGTAGGAGAGCGTGATGACGTCAGCAGCCATGACCCAGACTCACCATCTCTCGCCTCCTCCATCACATTGTGGTAGTGTCGTGGGAGAGCAGCTCTTTTGTATATAGCCTTTGATCCAATTTACTGGAAAATAGAAGTGATGGTCATGTGATTCTTGTTTTGAAAGCACGTGGTTGATCGGAAACTTAGGCAATTTGTTTATATGTGGAGAGTAATGCTGTTGACTATACGTATTTGATGAGAAAATTAGAAACATATGTTTTTCATTCCTCTGTTCCTTAGAACATCATCCCTTTTATGCGCGTGATCTTGAACATGCGCCCCGTCCTGTGTATGGTGTATATATTCCAGCTCATGTTGATTGTTGGCTGGAATTTGTGGGTAAGAAAATATTTGAAATTCTTTGTGGTATTATACTGTCCAAATTTTGATGCTGCTTCATCAGCCCATGCACTAATGATTTGTATTCATGTTCTTAATCAAAATTAGGACAGTATAGCTGACGGTAATTTATTGTTTGGCTTAAACAGATCCATGTCTTGCGGATTCCAAGTCTGCTGACTCCATCAAGCTGGACTGTATTTTCCTGGTGGGTAGACTGCCAAGCATCTTTCTCTATGGGTAGGACTAGTCTCACCTCACCTAGACCAAACTTAATTATTACGGTACAGCTTGGAAAGTGCATTCCACTGTTTACAATTTACAATACCATCGTATGGAGATTGTGAAACAGTCATCCTGCACGTCTGTGTCTCTGTTATGTTGGTGAATTTGATTGATACGCGTGGCTGCTTATCTGCAGATGAATCTTGAGCTGTCGTGAAGTGTGAAAGTTTTTATTGCAGTTGGGGTGGGGCACTACAGTGCTTGTGGTGTCAACTTTATCGGACTTGATGCATTTCACTCTGTAATGGGAGAGTCCTTTTTTAGAATGGGACAGCGTTACTTTAGAGTGCGGATGACCATGATGGGTGCTGCCGTACTTGAATCAATCCATTATCGAATTTATATTTGGTGGTAAAATCCTACTTGATACCAACGATAGACTGTGGTCATCTTGCTCTCTTAATAAATTTGGCTGTTATTACGTGTGATTGAGGTGTTTTTGTTTAGCTGTTTATGTACGATGTTTCCAATGGGGGTGGGGGCCCTGGGATCCTTGTAGCACGTGTGGTAGATGGCTGCGATGCGTTTCCTCCTTAGCATATGATCAGTTTTTCACATTACCAGATACCAGGGTGCTTGCGGAAAATGTTGACTCATGCTGATGGTGTTGGTGTTCTATTGTAGGGAAGTCGGGGCTGCTGTATGACGCTGCCATAGTGTGCAGTGGGCAGATCCAGTTTCCCAAGCTGGGGAATGCTGATTCTGTTGATGTTGCAGAAAGTCGGGTTGTGGCAGGTCATAAACCCACCGCATTCGTGCGGTAGGGAATGTTGCGGAAAGAGGTGTCTCTAACTTTTTCTGTTACAAAAGCTAGGTGCGTGCTATCTATGCTGTTGGTGGTGTTGAATGTCTCCATTATACTTTCTATCTAATTGGTGTGTTTGTAGTATTCGCACGACGAAGAATTGATGTATCCAGCCTTGAGGGCAAGTGTGTTCTTTATGCTCCTGTCTTTCTGTGTCTTGGTGTGATGTTCTAACTGCTCACAAGGGAGGGGGTGGGTGGGGTGCTTCGTAGGGTGGTTTTGGTCGGGGATGCCCTTTGGATGGGGATAGTCATCTCCCGTTACTTGGCGGTTGGTACTGTCATGGTTTTTAAGCACCGGGAATATTCGAGCTGAGAGTCTTCTAAACAGGCTGCTTCCCTGCCCACAACCAGTCGTGGGGTGACTGGTGCGGGATGCCACCTCCTCTGAAACAGCTGGCTCATATCTGAAGATTGTCAGTCAACAGACGACGAGTGGAGCATGATGTCCGAAGTCGGAGTGCGGAGATTAGAGATGCAATTTGGAATGGGGGGGGGGGGGTGGGGGTCGTGTTTCTAATGGATGGGGTTCAGCTTGGAGTGGGGCTGGTCTTGCGATTTTATGGCTTGGAGGGGGAGTGCACCGAGTTGTGTGGTTTTCCTGTTCTCTACAACAGGCCGAGGCCTCATCAAGCGTCCTCACTTCCACGCTCTTTATTATATGTTCCACCTCAAGAAGCATGGCCTAGGGCAGCCTCAGCTTCTGCCTCTGGTAACTCTATAATTGTGGTAATAGCATGACATGGGTGGGAATGGGAAGAGGTCGGCGGAACAACTTTTTCATCCTTCCCCTTGAACAGCACAAATGAGAAACTCTTCAGATACGACTCCCCAGATTGTGTAGACCCACTCTGAGGAGGGAGAGGGCGAGTACGTGGCTCGTCATCATCCTCAGCATTAGTGATATGTCGCCAGACTCCTGGCATCAAGAATACATGTTTCCGTAGAGACACCTGTCTGGGTACCGGTGTTATGTGAAATCCCCAGTCTGAGCTCTGGCACTGGGTCATCACTAACACAAGGCTTAAGTCGATCGAAGTGGATGACTGAGGTCAGGCCATCCGAGGCACAGATCTGGTAGGTCACGTCCGACTTCTTACCTACTACCACATAGGGGCCTTTCCACTGGTAACTCAGTTTACTTGGCACATTTGCAGAACGTCGCGAATCGTGAACCCAAACCATTTTCCCCGCCTTATACAGATCTCCATACACTCGCCGGTCATGCCACGTTTTCTGTGTGCAGTGGATAATGATTCTCTAACTAGCTCATGGGCCTTTTCTATCCGTTGCCGCATGAGCTCTACAAAGAGAGATAGTGAATCTTTCTCTCCTGGAATCTTGGGCATGACCATGTCCAAGGGTAAGGCTAATTTACGGCCTAACATTAACTGAGCAGGGGTATAACCCATGCTTGAATGTGTCAAAGTGCGGTATGCCATGAGCACATATGGGAATCGTAAGTCCCAATCGCGATAATCAAGGTATTTTATCTTAGTCAACATCTCCATAAGCGTTCTATTAAATCTCTCCACCATCCCGTCACTGCATGGATGGTATGGAGTTGTGCGAGTTTTGACTATATGAAACAATTTTCAGAGCTCGGAGATCAGCAAGTTCTCAAAAGTACTTCCTTGGTCGGAGTGCAGTTCATAAGGCATACCAAAATGGCAGAACACATTGCTAGACAGGACCTCCTCTACTGTGGATGCATCTTGGTCTGGCAAAGCGAATGCTTCTACCCACTTTCTAAAATAATCTAAAAAAATACGAGGATGTACATGTCTCCTTCATCCGTCATATTCAAGGGTCTGAGCACATCAATAGCCACTCGCTCCCATGGTTAACCAACACTTTTAACTTGTAGGGGTGCGTAATGGTGCTGGCCAACAGTGCATCTTTGGCATGGAACACATTTGGTGACCCATGCCTTTACACTATCGCGTATCCCGATCCACTGGAATCTCTGTTTGATGCAATTCGCAGTACACTCTAGGGCTAAATGTGCAGTGTTGTTGTGAAGTTTGTTGAGCATGATAACATGATAAAGCTCAGGAATTACTATATGGTTATTAATGTATATGACATTATCCAAACCTTTGACAGTAATATTCACCTGTTGTGGAAAGTGAGGTAACAGATTCGTTAGGAGGGCACACCCCATTCTGGATCCACACGTATATATTCTGTGTCTCCGCATCTGTTGCTTGTTCATGAGCGACTGTCTCTGGATTAGTTTGGGGAGCATGGGAGATGGCTGTGTTGTATGTGTCATGGTGGTGGCCACTTCTTGTTCATCCTCGAGCCTGATTATGCTTGAAGCATCGGCATTTCCATGCAGCTTGCCAGGTCTATGAACACCATTGACGTTAAAGGCCTGCAGGGATTCCTGCCACCTCGCTACCTGCCCCTCCGTTTTTTTAGGTTTCTGAGCCAGCATAGTGAGGTGTGATCTGTAAGGAGTGTAAATGGCCGCCCATACAGAAAGTGATTATAATATTTGACAAAATACACCACAGCTAACAATTCCCTCTTAGTGGTCGCATAACGTTTCTCTGTCTTACTCAATGTACGCGAACGATAACCCATTACCTGCTCCATTCCATCTTCTGTGACCTGAGATAGAACTGCACCTATTGCATAAGCAGATGCATCAGTGTCTAAAATGAAATCGACGTTAGGGTTAGGATGAGCAAGAATTGGTGCAGTTGTCAAATGTTCCTTCAGCGCCGTGAAGGAATCTTCTCACTCGCTCATCCACTCGAATGGGCGATCCTTTTCAGTGATCTGGAATAATGGGGCTTTGTCACTCCACTACTGGTTTGGTTTTTGAAGGAAGCTACTCCATCACCAGATATGATGTGTGCCAGGAACTCGACGCCCTGTCTGAAAAGATGAAATTTCTTGGGTTTGAGCTTGAGCTTGGTGGCATGAAACCGCATAAGAACCGTGTCCAAGTTGGACAGGGTCTGCTCAAACGAAGAGCCAAAGACGATTACATCATTGATGTAACAAAGGCAGATCTTCCATTGTAGGGTAGTGAGTACATGCTCAATGAGACGTTCAAACGTTCCATGAGCGTTGTACAAGCCATAGGGCATCTTGCAGAATTGGAAAAGACCATCTCTGCATCTGAATGTGGTCTTCTCCAAGTCAGCCTCACCCATGGCTACCTGCCAGTACCCACTAGCTAAGTCAAGGGTACAAAACAACTAGGCTCCAAACAAGGAATCTAAGGCCTGATAGATCCTGGGTAACGGATATGTATCTTTGAGACTGAGATCATTTAGGCGGTGGTAGTCAATGCAAAACCGAAAGATCCACCCTTCTTGCCTGCTAG
>JAVVLW010001326.1:0-25000 GCA_034401795.1 Chaetoderma sp. LZ-2023a | reverse complement strand
TATCTTTGTTCAGCATCCTCACCTGGCTGGTGTTGTGAACATCCATGCCAGTGACAGCCATGGAACTGGTATACTGTGTCAGTTGTCGGATTATAACCATCTATGGGAGCACCCTGGATGCAACACTTGCCATCATGACCATACTTTGCGTGGTGTATGTGAGTATTTCGGTTTCTCGACTCGTATTCGATCCAATGAGTGGCTGCTGAACTGGCCGATTGGCGTGGATAGCAGGCGTTCTCATATGCTGATTGTGGTGTCTCAACCTTCTCCCCGTGGCACTCGATGGGCGTGTTTCCACCTGTACAGTTGTTAGCGTGACGTTGGAGACTACATGCTTGGGGGAACTGTTGTTGGCAGTGCCCACAGATTAATGTCTGTGCCAGCTTGGAGATGTCCGTAGCGAACAATGTATGGTGGTCGTATACTCCTATTGTCATGATGTTCGGATAGTGCGCAGGTTTCCTGGGCAGGTGCCAACTACCCTCTTCGGTAGGTTCGTACACAATAATCCCTGTCTTCGCAAAGAAACCTACCTTGTCCAGCTGATCGAGTGAGGTTTGTGACACATCGATCATAGTCAGGTCATAGACCTGTTTAGCGAGCTCTCACGCAGGAGCTGTACTTCTATCAGCCTCACTCCCCGATGTACTGCTAGACATCCTCAGAACACATGCTGTCCTTGTAGGTATCGAGTGGCACCATACTCTCCTTCCGTCGGAGCCAGTCTGGGAGGGGGCCTGTCCCTAGCAGAGGCTGTCAGTCAATGACAGCCTTGACCACAACGTTGATTGATCAGACGAAGGCCCACTTGGTGTTGGGTCGATCGATATTGTCTGGGTCGAGCCGGGCTTGCTCTCTGGTCACCAACCAGGTCTGGGCCGCTCCTAGTGTATTCATCCATGGACTCCCTGGAACATTCTTGTGGAAGAGTATTACCCTACCATCCTCGATGTGGTGAATTCGATAGGTATGGGTATACCGGAGGTAGAAGGCCTTCTGTACAGTCTGGATCTTCTCCACCATCTGACCTGTAATGTCTCCTTCTAGCCCTCTGAAGAATGTCCAGCATACTGTTCGCCATCCTCTCTCCTCTGTCTCCCTCTCACCCAGGCGCTGATCCAGAATGTGCTGACCTTCTTGCCTCGCACTCCAGGCTAAGGGTTCACATCTCAGCCCCCTCATCACCCACCTAGTGATTCGCCATAGAAGAGGCAGGGGCTCTAGCGGATGGTTTGCCATCCGAGTTGCTACAGTTTGGTTCGTAAGCTGACAGTCGTTTCCTCATCCAACTGATGAAGCTCGGGGTGCCGTTGTGCTTTCTTATGAGGGTTCTCTGGATCACCTCTGGTGATCGCTGGGAACCTCCCCATATGTTGTGCTCGGGAGAGTCACTTTTGCAACTCCCCCGCACGGGACTGTCCAATCAACTGGAGGAGGTTGGCTTTACGGGCCTTAGAGTAACCTCTAAGGTCGATTTGCTTTGCAATCGCCAGAAGCTGTGATACAGTAACCATGATGGCGAGGTTTATAACAACTGAGGATGTGTGTCTCTAAATGAGCGTTCGGACCATGTAATGTGTGGTGTTTGCGCTTTTGATCAGTATACCCCTGAGAATGCGTGTCTCTAACTAGGTGTTTGGGCCATGCAGATATGTATGTTGAGAAGTTAGTATATCATGAGGATACATGTCTTTAAATGGATGGTCGGACCTTCCCATTTAGAGGCACGGGGTATGTGTTCAGAAGTTGGTATGTCACTGAGGATACATGTCTCTAAATGGGTGTTCAGACCATGTAATGGGTGTCACACCATGTAGGATATGTATGTTCAGAAGTTGGTATATCATGAGGATACATGTCTCTAAATGGATGGTCAGACCTTCCCATTTAGAGACATGTGGTATGGTATGTAGTTGTGTGGCCCGTGTCTCAAATTCCTATGCCTCAGCAATTGAGAGGGGGTGGGAGCCACGGATAGCCGATCCGGTGCCAGTGGAAGGTGGTGGTATTATTTACCTACCAGCCCTCCTACTTGACGTCACAATGACGTCATTGATTATGATGTCATTCTACACGTCGCATAGTTAGTTATGACGTCATATGATGGATGGATAAAGTGGACATGTATATTCTATGCTACGTAAGCTCACTACAACAACATATTGAATAGCAGACAATAGATGGTAAGACGCTTTCTTTTGGCTCCAAAATTTGTCCAGTCAAATTGGTTTCAAAATATGCAACAGATAACGTCTTACATCATTACATATTTGTTATCTACAGGTAATTGTAGGTTTGTGCTGGTTAATATATAATGAATTGGTGTTTTATATTACCTTGTAATACCATCCACCCTTTCTTCCACCAAAAGAGCATCAGAATATGAACAGCTTAGTTTTGAAGATATAGTATAATTATTAAATATAACCCTAACTTGTCGACATGTTGAACACCATCTTAAAAGTATGTACTCAATCATATATTCCAGTCGATAGGGTGTCCACGTGGTGCATCGGACATAGAAGACCAGAGATGAATTATAGTTATCTTGGATGTATTGTTAGCCGTTTCTTGACCATGTTGAAACATAGCATACACTATTTTATTCTAAAGTGTTCCTGTGTCATAACTCGTAGATTTTAACATAAAGCAAAGTATATCACTTTTAGTGTTTTATCAAATAAAGAAAACTTGGCCAATCATATATGAGTGACGGTCATCTTAGATTACACATTAGCCAGCATACGAATAAAGTATGTTATTATTGTTTTCCCATGACATATACAGTTCTATATTACTATACATTAATCATGCTTTGCGTCTACGGGCTTCATCAGATATAGAAACCTTTATTAGCGATCAGCAACAAATGGCGTCCATTTGGAAGAATTCAGTTTTAGCTATGCCCCGCCCATCTGTGTCAAAGGCCGGGTTCTCATTAGACATTTACTCCTGAATAGCGACATACCTATGGCGTTAGTTAGGATTAAGTCTCTAGTGAGAACACGCCTTGAGATCCACCCACGTTTTGCTCGTGCTTGGATCGATCGATCGCTACACACCATGAATCGTTATTCCCAGAAAACAATACATAGTGAGGGACTATCACGCGTTTAAGACGGACTAACATCGAGCCCCTTATGATGTCAGCCTGCACGCAACGTTATTAATCATGCCGGCATATGATTGATCAAAATAGTAGATTCCTCATTTGGATGCCACCGCCATGCAAATGTGGGGACATAGTACAACCTATTTTAATTAAAGCGTTTTCCGTGTAACAAAGCCAATATTGTTATGCTTATGCATTGTATTTAATTCGTGTCCGTGTGTTTAATCAGGTATGCAACTATTGAAGTCATAGATGAATGGTGACCATCCTGGATGCCATGTGCGGGCGCGAGTTCGAGCCTGCGATCGTGTGCGTGTGGTGCTGTGCCTGCTTACCCGCGAGCGCGCATGTGCGTGCATATGTATTGTAGTATTTTGTTAGAAGGGGTGTCTCTAATCGGGGTGGGTGGGTGGGGAGGGGTGGATCGTATTATCGCCCGCGACATGTTGAAAGTTGAGATCTACATAGATAAGGATATGGTTCAGGAATTCGCGTTCTTTGGTCTTCCAGCATGAATGGAATGATGAAAATGTGGTCAGATACACACAAGCACATGTTCTACTTTATAATGTAGGATAGCTTATAAGTTTATCAACATTCCTTCTTTTCCTGTCAAAATCCAAGATGGCCGCCATAAGCGAGGGAAATATAGTTTGTTTTGAGCATGATATAAGGCAAATAATATGCGCATGCATGGCTAGATTATCCATCTACCAATGGAGAGTGGCACATTATAATATGCTCCATCTCCATATCGCCTCCTATATGTATCATATAACCGTATATTCATTCATTACTTAATGAGCTGCCGATAATGTAGACCATAGTGTCAGAACCACACTTGGAGAAGGAGCCTGCATTGAGAGGGTAATGGACCTTTTCAGTTTGAGCCATGCCCCGCCCATCTATAGCTAAGTCCCACCCACACTTTGCCCTTGTTTGGATCAATCGATCTCTGAACTCCTTGACCATCAATTTCCAGAAAACTATGCAAGTAAGCTGTTTGAGATTTTGAAACTAATTCAACTGGGCGCTGTTGCTGCCTATGGCAGCAACATCGCCCAGTCAAATTAGTTTCAAAATAATAAACAGCATGTTTATTAATTAGCAAAGCGATACAATTAATGCAACGTGTCAGACTATTAAGCGTTAAAGACGGGCTATATCGAATCATTCATGATGTCAGGAGTATGACGTCAGCCTACACACCACGTAGGTGATTATGACGGTTTGCAATGGATGGATAAACTGGAAAGGTGAATTATTGCTATGTCTACATCGAATGAGAATGAAGGCATTTAGCGCGCATAAATCGCACTAAAGTGCACTTCTCGGTAAAGGTCTGGCTGCTTGCCCACGAGTAGGCTGCCTATGCCATGAAGAATTAACAAAATAATTGATCCTTTCAAAGCAAATCTCTGGCGGCCATGTTGTACAAATGAGAGATGGCCACCATCGGAATGTGCGAAAAGGCAACATTTCTATCTCATCTTGACCGATCTTTTTAAGGCTAGTATCATTGGATTGTCTACATAGAATGTGAATGAAGGCATTTAGTGCGCATAAATCACGCTAAATTGCACTTATCGATAAAGATGTGGCTGCTTGCCCACGAGTAGGCTACCTATGTCATGGGGAATTAACAAACTAATGGAGCGTTTCAAAGCAACTCTCTGGCGGCCTTATTGTACAAATGAAAGATGGCCACCACCAGGATGTGGGAAAAGGCAACATTTCTATCGCATCTGGACCGATCTTGTTAAGACTTGTATCAGTGGATTGTTACCCATGCCTGAATTTGAGATTGGTCACACGCTCGCTGTATTATTCCATGCTTGGCTGATGACGATACAGGAATTCATCTCTAGCTATGGCCCGCCCATTTTATATAATCTCTGCATAGTTTTTACACGAGTTGTAATCAATTTGAAACTTTGAAAACTGAATTTAAAGAATCACACGTTCAAGAGCACCAAACAGGTAATCTGCTAACGATTGTGAAACTAAGTTGACATGTTATATGCTTATGCCTACGTTGGAAGCGGAAGCTTCAGGTCAAATTAGTTTCAAAACATACGACAGAATGTTTATCAAATGGTAATTCCATTAAAGGGATGCAATTCATACACTATGATGACGGAGGCACAACATTTTGATTGTTACATCATCAGCTGCCACGTACCGTATTTGATTACGACGTTTGCCGCTTGAGTGCACGATCTGATCCTATCATTCCTTAGTGGGTTGCCACTACTTTCATTTCAGCACTGGCATTGTAGAAAATCCGTATGTATCATTTTATTAGATTTATTTGAATTACCCTACTCGCATTGTTGCAAATATAGATACCCTTCAAGGATTGACATATTGAAGCCATAAATGCGCGATGCTTCTTAAATCTAGCTTGTAACTGGCAGCTCGTCTGATTATGGCGCGACTTTACAATGATTTATATGATATCGAGCTTTGTTGGCAAGGGCAGCTGATAGCGCATGTCATTGGGCGCGAGTGTGCCGATTCTGAACCACAGCGGTTATGTACCAGCCTGGTAACGTGGGTTATCATCTGTCAGTATCTATCAGACGTAGGTCTACATGATCAACCAGATTAGTTCAGGAAATTGGCAGGATAATATCCCATGGAATGATTAGGAGCATTGAAAGAAGATGGTGTGGTCAATTTTAAAATCAGGTTTTCTGAATAATAGTGGCATGCTGTGTAAGATTAAAGCTGATTAGACATACAAACTCCCATACCAGAGATGGCACTTATCAGACAGAATCGCATCTCAATGGGCAAGATAATGGCTCAGTCACTAAATGGTTGACCAGACTGCATGACACATACGCCTAATAGACTAGGAACAGGACACTAATTTCTAGGATGTGTGGGAAAGAATTAGCCTTGAAATAGTGTTGTGTTTTTCTGATAGACAGATATATGTAGCATCACATATTACAAATTCCCATGAATCCCATTTGGGAAACACCTTTTATAAAATGTTCTTAACACGGTGCAGTTGTGCACATTGACCATAGAACAAAAGGGGGTTAGGGGTAGTAAATGTCCAGGTTTTCAGGCATTTTTAATGAATAGAGTCATGAATTAGGCTCAGATATGTACAACTATATCATCTAACTAGTAGTATACATTATGGAGTTATTGACCTTACTCAACTAACTTAAATTTAAGTTGTGGAGGAAGATGGAGGGAAATCTTAAAATTAAAAAAATATTTGGCTATGTTGCAAGACAAATTCCTTTTATTTTATTTTCAGCTCAACGATTTCAATGGAAGAATAAGCACAGACTGGCAAGAGGACACATGAGCTTGGCGAGGAGCCGTAACTTTCACGCAAATATAGGATTCTACATGATATATGAGGGAAATCTGCCTTTTGACTATCATAACTGAGTGTCAATGACAAAATTCGGTGGCGTTTATCGGTGAATGCAGGTATAACATATTCCAGTGTATTTCACAATTTGTGAAGCAATTCCCGAGACATCAGCATGGACAATAAGCAATCGGACCCCTCTGTGGACTCACTTGCGGTATTTTCTTCAGAAAATTGTGTTATAGGCAGACAATTAATCGAAAATAATGACACGGGCAAAGTTACGAAAAAATGGTTAAAAACACTTAGTCAGTTTTCGAAACTGAGCAAGATGGTGATTTAAATTAATTTCTATCCTCGAAAGTGGATACCGTAGCTTTGGATGTGATATCAGTGCACAGTATGTGTGTGTGTAGAAAGAAATATACTGATCCTAGGAATGTGGCGTGTGGACTGGCAGAGGATGAGAATGTGCGACCACGAAAAAAGCTTCGTTCTAGTGTGCAACCATTTGACAGGAAAAGACAGTGGGGAGGAAGCCAGTGTTGATAGAAAGCATCGAACCAGGGGTGTGCAAGTAGATGAAATCCGGACCATTGAATCATTCGATAAGGTAAAAAAAGCACTGTGATAGACGAATGGACACATGGGCTGATGACGTAAAGACGCGTTTAAATAGCTGTATTTATCTTGTCGAAGCGGAAGCCAGCTATCATGAAAAGTATTATCGTGATTGTAGAAAAGATGAACATCAAAATATTGTAGGGCTACCAACAGACGACAGCCTGCTCTGGTGGTTTAAAGTGCTGTGCCATTGGTTGGAAACAGACGGAGAAGCAGAACTTTATACTCTCGATGAATTGCATAGCCGTATGACTAATATGGCCAATAATGCGGACGTGTATACGATAAAGAGACTCAGACATAAACGTGAAGAACACTTGGAGATCATGTTTTCTTTGCCCAAATGAGAGGAATCAGGGTGGATGTCGTATGTTTCAGGGACATGGCTGCATTTATAATCAATGAAAAGTGGTATGCTGGTAGAAATGGCAATTCATTGAAAGACGCCGAACGAATCATGATTACAGCAGCTAAGATTATCAGAGACGAGATACGGGACAGAGAGTACATTAAGGAAATATATCCTTCGTCAGATGAGATCAAGAACTTTGAGAAAGGAAGACAGTTCTTAACACCCTGCCTCAGAGTGTTTGTAGATAGGTTAATACCTGATAATATTAAACGCAGTAGTATTGGACAATATATTCTCCAATCAGTTCGGCCAAGGACCATAATAGCACCGCTTATGATCGGATTGGGAATTGAACTTGATCATGTTTTCGGTTCTAAATGATTGCTCGATGAGCTCTTCCAGCTAGGTTTTTGTATTTCGTATCCGGAAGTGATGTTATATAAGCAATCCATTTTGCAAGACGAAAGTTCAAAATGAAAGAAGCTCAGCCATATCCAATAGCCCAGTCAAGCTCCATTGATGTTTTACCATGGCAACAGATGCCATTATTTTTTCTGAATTGTGCTACTGAAAAGTGTTACTGGCTTACACAACACCAGCTTTCAGATGCACCATTCTTAAAATCAAAACCTATATTCCTGTCATTACCAACTGCTAGAAATATAGATATATGTGACTTGGAAGAGAATGTCTAATTATTCCTCCCTAATGCTAGTCACTAACCACCGCGTGATAAAATTAAGATAAATACGGTACCAATTTTGTGCAACTTGAATATGGCGCAGATATGCTCAACATGCCCTAGCTAATAAGTCTGCGCGATAATACTATTGTGTGACAGATAAATAGATCTTCAAATTCTTAGTCATATAAAGCGAGGTGGATATTTTTTCATTTTCCCGCCATTTTGGCGACCATCTTGGATTTTGACCAAGAAGTACAAGTTTGTTGATTTGGCAATGTTGCCTATTATTTCTAACATCTATCCGTGCATATTTGTACCACATTTTGCAATTCTATTCTTAAAGCGATGTTGCAGAAATGTTAAGTTCCTAGCCCTACCTCGTTTCACTATGGTAAAAATATACTAAAGCTCCCAAAAATTGAAATGGTTATAGAAATCTTTGCCATAGGGGGATTCATGGGGATTTTCAGTATATGATTCTGAATATGATTCTCTGTCAGAAAAGCACAAACTCATTTCTAGGCTAATTTTTTCCCACAAATCTTGGCTACTTCCTAGACTATAACAGAAACTTAATACTAACAATGACATTTAGTTTATGAAGGAAAGATATGTGGTTGCCTAATTTGAGAACGATGTCAACGTAGGAAACACTTGTTAAAATGTGTTAATTGTCTCGCTGTTGCAAGCCGGCACACAATTATTTCAATGAGCAACAACTCTTGGCGTTGCTATTGCTGAATATTGGAAAACAATGTGCCCGAATTTTGTTGGTGGCTAAACCACCAGCAACATTCCGTCAAGCTGTTTCCAAAATATGTAGCAGGTACAGTGATATAACCCATGGGATATGTCGTCTGCAAAACCTTAACGGTCAGACGGCTAATGTAATATACTGTCATCAGCAATATTGCACCGCATAAGCATCAGAATGGGTAAATAATTATACTTTACATGAAAAAGTGTGAAATTAATGTGCCACTGTTGCTAGGATCGTTAACAAAACGATATATGACAAGGTCAAATGAAATATAACGCCTGGTGTAAGAGCCAATACAGAGATCTTTAGACGACGTCGGCAAATTTATTTTCAAGGCGTGCCTCTGACAGGTGTTTCCTCCCCTTCCAAAGGCGTTCTCTCGCCTTTGAAATGCGGGGGAATGCCTTTCAAATGCGTTCTCTTGCCTTCAAAAGGCGTTCCATCGACTTCCAAAAGCGCCCCTCGCCCATGAAAGACATTCTCGTGCCTTACAAAATCGTTCCTCGCCTATCACCGGCATTCCCTCGCCATCGAACGGCGTTTCCACGCCTTTCAAACGCATTCCGTCTCTTTCCAAAGGCGTTCCCCCCACCTTACAAATGTGCCATCTTGTATCTAGCCATACATTTGAGATAGTAGCATACGCATCCAATTAGATCAACGATGGACCATCTGTATGACCTTACTGTGTTATATTTCCATGTATGGTTAAAACAAGTTAAGTACGCACTGTGGAATTATCACAGCTTCCACATATGTTAATGAACAATGGATTGTTTTGCCATATACACTACTCAGATATGGTTTAAGTAGTTTATTTCACTATGCAAGAGTGTACTGGTTCTGGGAAGCTGCATGGCTACCGATGGATGTATCAATAAATCTCCCATAATGCTCACCTGGCTAATGGGGAACTGAATACACAACAAGCACATTTGCTGAATCGGCTAAGCATAACTGTTGCCATAGTCCAATGGGACAATGCTCCTTATCATTATTACCCTCGTCCCGTAAGCGGGAGCGGATGCTAAATTCCGATGTGTATGTGCGTCTGTGTGCTTGTCTTTCCGTCCATCCACCCGACGCTGTATTTTTAAAACTACTCATCCGATTGAGTTCAAATTTGAACACAACGAAGGAGCCTGCGGTGCAAGAAGATGTATGGACGTTGGCCATGATCTGGAAAAGAAAACTAGGATATGGATCTGATCAAATTCCGAATCTGTGGATGTTTCGGAGACCACAGGTCCGATTTGGCTCAAATGTTAACACATAAAAGGGTGTGACCTTACAATGTGATACGACAACTGCGGGAGTGATCCAGAAAAATTTTAAAGATCTTGAAAATCCGTAACAATACATGAAATCTATTTTAAAAATCGGGATGGTGGAAAACGTTTAACAATGTGAAAAAAAACGGGAGGGTGAGGGGCTGCAATCTCCGATTGCACGTGTTGACCGATGAGACTCTGATCCCTGACACTAATGACTATCAAAACATGCCTGCCTGACATTATTAACTAACAAGACAAGCATCATTGGTCAATGGGGGCAAGCGTAAACTGATAGCACTGACCAATGGGACTTTGCCTGATTTACCAAACAGTCTATGCCACAATTGAGCAATGGGATAAGCGTAGGTGATGCCAGTGACTAACACGGCGTGGGTACCTGCCATACAAAGGATGCGTACATCGGTAACCTCTCTGACACTAAAGATCAGCATGGCATGTGCTACACACATAGTTGACGAACTGGGCAATCACACTTGGTCAATGTGGCAAGAAAAACTGATTTCATGTTCAAAATGGGAAAGGGTCCTTGGTTTTATTGACCAAAGAGACACTCATCCCTGACACCAATGTCCAACAAATCAAATGTCGTACACTATTGACCAAAATGGGCAAGCATATCTGGCCAATGAGGAGTGCGAAATTGATGTCAATTACCAAAGGTTCAATGATTCCTGGAAAACAAGTGGGCCGGTAATAGGAATATCTGTGCGGAAAAAAAGAAAGATATGTGTGTGGCTGACACCACTGCCCATAGGAGACACACTCCATTGGATAATGGGGCAAGAATAACATATGACATTGACAAATGGGGCAATGGCCACAGGCAAAGATTTGGAGAGAAAAAAAATGGCCTTCTTGACATTATTGACTAGGGGGAATGTGCCATTGATCAATATGGTAACCATGACCAGAACCCGTGTCAAATGGTTCAAGTACCCCAGCATATTCCGTTTACCGACGGAGGAATAGTCACAGGCAAAGATTTGAGCAGGAAATGCAAAATAGTCGTGTCCTTGACACCATTGACCAAGGTGGAAATGTATCATTGGCCAATGAGACAGCCAACCTGGACACTACTGACCAACGGTGTAAGTTTCGCGAGGGAGCGCATTTGGAAGGCGAGGGTACGGCTTTGGAGGGCGAGGCAACGCCTTGAAAATACGCGGTTCCATGTCGCTTAAGGGGCTCCATAGTATTATATGATTATGAGGCGGGGAGTTATTTGCCTTATCTCTGGAATCACACAGAGACAAAGTCCGTGTGTAATCTGTGCAATAAATATAACAGACAGCATTTACAATGGGCTGTACCCGCCACGATGACCTATATTACCTCCTGTAGATACAAGTATATGTATATGTAAGGAAATCCATGAACATTATTCATCTCTATAAACTTGATCACGGCAGATTGGCTGCTCCCGAAGGAGGGTGTGGGGTGGGGGTGTGGGGGTGGAGGTTGGCATAAGTCGTAAATTAGACATCAACATAATTCTTGTACGCCGCAAGATAGCGCTCATGTTACCATTATACTGGATGACGATTAATGGGTATATCTGATATATATTATACGAGACCACATCATATTACAATGGCGCTTCGAGTGACTCAATTAGTCTGACTGCTTCACGTAAAAGTGCTAAGACATCGAAAAGTTGTGGTTGGCATGCCTGAATGGGTGAATAATACATCCGGGTCTGCGCACCAAGACCTAAACGAGGTAGTTTATTGCCGTTGGCATTGATGTTGGTGTACCTGTGTTTGTGTCTAATCAGAGCTATCTAAGGAAGATTCAACGCAACAAAATCGCGACGCCTTTTTAGAACACATATCCATTCAAATTGGGATGGGAATATTCAAACAAATCAACTCTCCCAACTGTGAGTATTGATGCATCCACGTTTAGCAACACACACCCCACCCCCCCCCCCCCCCCCCCCCACCCCCACCCCTCATGTTTTGCGCTTGTTCGGATCGATTTATATGCTTTGAATCCTGCATTCTCAGAATACCATTCTCAAGGAATTTATACAGGTAGGCTATTGAATATTTTGAAACTAATTTGCCAATGGCAGAAACAGTGCCCAGTCAAATTAGCTCCAAAATACCCAAGAGAATGTTTATTAAATAGAAAAGCCATACAATTCGTACATCTTGACGGACTATTCGAGGTTCATTACGGAGTATTTCTGTCAATTATGATTGTAACCTCAACCTATATCTGTCTTAGTTGACTATGACGTCACTACTTGAGTGTCATCTTAGTTGACTATGACGTCACTACTTGAGTGTCATTTTATTTTATTCAGCATATCATAGGTTTCTTGTGAAACAAAAGCCGAGAAAAACGATCGGTCACGTTTTGTATGAAATCACTGTGTGTATGAACCCAATAGACGGATCCATTCTAGCTATGCCTCGCCCATCTCTAGCTAATCTCTTACCACTTTTACGTGTGTGGCAATCGATTTGGAAATTTAAAACATGAAGTCCAGGTTTTTACATTTCACGTCAGCTATAGGGATACGATGCTGACTATTTTGGAGCAACTTCTTGGTGGGTTTTACACGTCGCAGCTAATATATTACGTATTCGTGACTGACAGATTGGATACACCCATTGAATGGGTGTTACTAGGTGGGTGGTGGTCTCTTTGGTATTTGAGAGAAGCATTATCCCTGTCTAGTGCATGGTTTTTAGTAGGTGGTTGGATTGCAAAGTTCGTATTACTAATTTCCAACTAAGATCCGATTATCTGAGAACAGCTATATTTCAATTACAAGTAAAGATACCGTGGAGTTTGTTCAGAACGTTGTCGTACTATTAGTCTCGTCTCGGTATAGGAAGTGGGTATTGCATTAGCACGAGTCATAGCACAAGAAGAAAGTGTGTGGTTGTACAATAGGATTCCACAACATTGGGTGTGA
Source organism: Chaetoderma sp. LZ-2023a (assembly GCA_034401795.1). NCBI lineage: Eukaryota > Metazoa > Mollusca > Caudofoveata > Chaetodermatida > Chaetodermatidae > Chaetoderma > Chaetoderma sp. LZ-2023a. The sequence goes on along the minus strand of JAVVLW010001326.1, from coordinate 11,906 downwards.
TCCGAAAAATCATGAGAATACGAAAAATCCGAAGAATCCTAAGAAACATAACAAAACGGTAGGCCGGGTTTCTGCAATCGCTGATTGTTCTTGTTCTATGATCTATGAGGTAAGCTGTTTAATATTTTGAAACCAATTTGACCGGGGTCAAATGGTCAAATTGATGGGGTGGTGGGGCAGCAACCGACTACTTTTGGAAACGTACCACTGGAATGACTGGTTCGATAACTGATACAGATATTCCAGTGCAAAAATAATCGTATCGTGTTCTACAAATTGTCATTGCATAGCACAAATTCTTCGATTAGAGGATTAATTAGGCTTACATCTGGCCATTGAGACTCAGTATAATGTCCTTGTTGAAAGAGTAAAAAACCCGACGCATAAACCTGCCTATAGCGGGCACTTGCTGTGCGGCTACATGATTGTGGTTCTTTGAAGCGGGTGGCCGGACGATTATTTATTTTATTTTATTTTAATTTATGTTGTGTCCAAAACTACCAATAATTTAGCCTCGCTATCAGGTAGAATAGATTCGCAATATCCAGTCTCTGGCTGATAGAACGTCTTCGGCGATTAAAGCTCAAACGCCCGGTTGGGCGAGTAGTGTTACTGCCGGCGCCAATTGAAGTTAACTTGTGGGGCCTAAGCTGTTTTCGTGTAGTCAATACGATTTCTCGCAACAATTGTTGCATTTTTTCAAATTTTCAACACACATCCTCATCATCATAAATTACTACCATAACAATTCTAACATCTTTGCAAAATGGACTTCATAAGGTTTGCATGGCATATCTTTAAATCATTGAGTATATATGTTAAGGTTATATAATTTCACTCTATAAATAGCAGAACAATCTATTTCAAAGTGCGGATTTTAACACGAATTTGATGAAAATTACGTCGTGCTTATGTTCCTGTTCTTAAATGAAAAATGACGCGACAAAATTGTATTCCACAAACATTATTTTTATATATTTAGAATCTACAGTAAACCTAAATTCTAGTTGATGGTGTTACTTTGCTAGCACACACTCATTAATTGGAAATATTTTGATTTAAGTTTGAGTAATACACTACATTTTCCCACCTTCACATATATTCCCTAGGGGCAGACCCATAGTATGGAAAAGATAAAAAGAAGGCAATTTGCACTTTGACGATATTATTATAATTTACATCAATAGAAAGTTAGTGGATTTGATTTTCTGGTCATATGTTTTAAATTCTAAGCAAGGCATAAATACAACCGGTACATGCGGTTGTTTTTTTTATAAACATCGCCACTTTACTTCAGAGTAGATATTTGGACAAATCCGTCCTGCCAAACTAGCGCACGCTCATTGAGAGTTTGCTGTAGGCCAGTCAATCTACCCTCAAACAAGAATAGCCTAGAACAAATTGCAATATACGCTGTTTTTGTTGTATATGGTATTATTGGTCCTCGTGTACAATAATATCAAATATTCCTTGAAAAATCCTAACCCGGGAAAGGACTTAATTGACATTTTGCTTTCGGGCTCAGTATCGCATTTCTTATTAAACTTAGACACATGCAATGTTTTACAAAAAGATAGAATGTGATGCTAAATGGTTGATATTTACTAGTAAATGATGCAGATGTATGTCAGAGCATTTATGGAGTCTCGACCGCATGTATAATATGGCCAATTAGTAGATGCATGCAATATGCTTCTTATCCATTTATCATATTTATTTTAGTTTAGAATACCATATACACATCAGAACATTTTAGAATATTTTCAAGAATAGTGTTCCTTTCTGCCAAATGACGAATTGCCGCTCGTAATCAATACAGGGCAAGGGAAGGACAGGATGTCTTCGAGTTTTCATTCAGACAAAAAGACTAAGTGATATGTATGGGGTAACATGTAATATGTCTGTTGATGGTGAGAAGCTCGTGGCTGACTCACTATTCCTTTTCCAATGCTTGGTCGTGGCAAATAACAGTGATTGTAATTTAGACACAGCTTTGAAGCATGCACTATAAGCATACCCGCCATTTCTGTTTGATAAACATTGTCATCAGCGAGAAGTCAACTGGCCGCATCTGACAGATTCCTTGGAATCTGCAACTTCTACTAAGAACGAGACTGCAAGCCAGCAAGCAGGGCCAGAATTCGCGGTTTTTGGAGAGGAATCGTTGATTCACGGATTTCGGTGTAAGAAAGGTGTCATAGTTGGTGGAATTGCTACGATGTGTGTGGACTATGTAAAGAAATGCAACACCCCAACCGATGTGTTTGATGTCGGGCCCATCAATCAAGGATATGACTCTGACACGGTCCAAAGGAGCAGTGGGACCAAGGCCAAGAAGGATCATTACTTGGCGAACTCAGCCAATAGACAGAACTTCATTAATCTCTTGTGCGAAAACCTCCAAGAAAGTAATGTTGTAACTGTTAATGCCGTCGATGATGCAGGTGCTCTAATAGCATTGACAGGGTTTGAGTGTCCCAAATCGTGTACAACCCACGTCATTGAGGAAGACACATACGTGTGAGTGTAACTGTGCCCCTTTCCGTAACCTGGCCTTCAGAGTATAATTTACAGATAGGATAAACCAAAGAAACCAGACAGGAAATGCAGATACAGCGTTTGGGATATTAATTTCCTTCGAGCAGAAATTGGCGATGATGCTACCCACTGGCTACCTCTAATGCATGTCTTATGAGGCTGTGATACAACACCACGTGTATTTGCATGGAATAGGGAATGGTGTTCCTCTTCGAAAGATAGAGACCAATTCATCCTTTAAGAAACATGCAGAAGACGTTTGCAACGCTTCAACGAAGGGACATGTTCAGGAGGCCGGTGAAAAGTTACTGGCGTGTTTGTATGGAGGCAATGCGAATGATACATTGGATACTCTGAGGCTTCGAAAATGTCGGGTAAAAGTGGTCAACAGTGTTTCATCTCTGCAAATTACAATTTTGCTACCAACGTCTGATGCTGCCAAGTGGGATTTCTAATAGGTCAAGTTGTGGACGGGAGAGTGTGAGAATGTAAAACCAGAAGATTTCGGATGGCAGTGTCATCAGCGGAAAAAAGTTGTGAAATTGAATTAGAGACAGGAGCCCCTATTTCAACTTCACTAAGGCCGTGTTCTCATTCAGACACTATGTCGGTAAATACCAGGTATCTCGGCTAGCGTTCTCATTGAACCGACTCCTGTACCAGAATAAATACATCAATTATTTAGAAATTTAATCCCACAAAATCGCCGGTATATCGTCCGATATATCATTATTGCTTCCCTATGTGAACGCGGCCTATTCCGTCAAAATTTGCCAGGTAGCGCTAACGTCAGTTTTGTCTCTCACTGTTTGACAGGGAGCGCTACAACCAGCATTGTATCTCCCTCTCCATCAGATAGCACCACCGTCCATTCCGGGCCTATCTTCTCTCGCAATGTGAATGCAAACCGATATATCGGCTAATTATTAATCACCATAGTACACGAAATAGTTAAACAGGATTAGGCAATGAGAAAGAGGCCTTAGGTCGTGTTCTCGTACAGCCGCTATTTCGGTAAATAGCAGGTATATCGGCTAGCGTTCTCATTGGAGTGGCTCTTGTACCGGAATACATACGCCATTTATTTCGAAATTTAATCCCACAAAATCGGCGGTTTATCTCCCGATATATCGCTATTGCTTCCCGATGTGAACGCAGCTTATTCCCTCAAAATTTGCCTGGTAGCGTTACCGTAAGCATTTTCTCGCACGGTCTGTCAGGTAGCGCTACGATCAGAATTTTATATTGCCCTCTAACAGGTAATACCACCGTGCAGTCTACGACTATCGCCCAGCAGGGTGAATGCAAAGTGATATATCGACTAATTATTAACCTACATAGTAAACAGGATTAGGCAATGAGAAAGAGGCTTAAGCCGTAAGCTGTTGAATATACTGAAGCTAATTTGATCGTTTGATCGGAACACGGTGCTGCCTATGGCAGCTGCAACTGCTCCCAGTCAGATTAGTGTCAAAATACTCAACAGAATATTTACTAAGACTTAATAAAGGATGTTTGTGTTTTGACGATTGCGATTCAAAGCATTAAAGCTTTCCTGTAACTAACGGCTATTAACTAGAGAAATCCGATATGGCCCGCAACTATTTTGACATAATAATTAATTACGTTACTAGTTAGCTGATGTCACAATTATATTGACGTAGTGTCTGACTTGTATATATTTGATGATTTTACAATTTAATAACATTTCTGGTGACAGTTTTGAAATGCATGTGACCGAGAGCTGTTTCAAACTATTTACCAGCTGGCCTGTATAATTAGCGTGACATTTAGCTTCTGGGATTTGAGGGTTCAACTCGATTCCAAACCGTGTCAAAGTGGGCGGAGCTTAGCAAGACATGGATAAGCATAGCGAAAAATTGATCCCTCCCTAGGCGTAATCTAGCAGAAGAAATATGTTCAGTCAAGTGCTGGCTTACCAGACATGCCTATTTAAGAACATGGTGCGATGTTGTATATAATTCTGGAATATGGGGTTGTAATTTCTGATACGTGTTTCATTAAATGCCATTGACTTGCTGTGTACTCCATGGCAAGCTCCTATTCAATACACCCACACATGTTCAAGATAAACGGCACATATCAGACACATGTACACTTTAAGAAGACACGCTAATATGAAATGGATACTACTCTTATCTCAGATCTTGTATTGTACCGATAGATTATGGTTTATAGAGTAAATATCATTCATATCCTGTCACATTCCCTTATTTGTATTACAATTATCTGCTTTGTAATATCGCATAATGTACATGTTGAACAGTGATCGCCACCATTTTGTCTCCTCATGCGATAGTGTGTGATGTCATGCAAGTGTCAATGCATTACATTCTTTATTATGTAATACTTATCCCGTTGAATATTTTGAAACATAATTCGGCTGGAAGTTGTTGCTGGCTATGGCAGCAAATTAGTTTCAAAATAGTCAACAGTTTACCTGTATGATTACTTTTATACGAAATTATCAAACTATAGCTGGCACATTTATGGCCGATCGTATATACCGAGGCGGGCACGCTAGAACTTTTCTGATTTGTTGAAATGTAAATCATGACAGCCATCTTAGTGTGTAAGAATCTACCAACATTTAGCTACTAAAGCCCGAATATCTTTCTTTCGCGGCATTGATAAAAAGCTTAGAACTAACGGCATAGTTTATGAATGGCATATTAGATCACCTGAATAGCTATTAAGAGATGGGTTAGTTATCCTCTAAGAATACATTTGATAACGCAATAATAGGCATGATTCGAAGTAACTGTGTTAGGCATCGCATCAGTATTGACCTGAGTAGGCATTATTGCGTGGTACGCAATGTCGCTCTTGAACATGTTGACGACGACAATAGCATACCATTCCCATTGTGTCTTTCTTTGCTCAGGGGCAATACGCAGACCTATGCTATATCCGTGGAAGAATGCATAACAAGTACCACACCCAATCTCTGAATCCTCTCTGCCACTCAAGTATATGATGGCATATTAGATGACGTTACGTATATGCTGCCGCTATAATCAAAATGAGTAATTGATGATGAAGCGAAGACTGTCCTGATCTTTTAATTGTCCATCATTGGTACGAATTGTATGTCTTTGCTACTTAATAACCACTCTTTTAAATAGTTTGTGTCTTTACTACTTAATATCCACTATATACATATATATTGAAACTAAGTTGACTGAGAAACAGCATCCATATTATCCATATATTCATTATAGCACGAATGTTCAACAGTGTCCCTGTCGCTCATAGTTTTCTGGAAATACAGATGTAGGTGATGCCTGTGTTTTATAGATCCCAGCACTGGTGGGCGGAGATTAGCTAGAGATGCGCGGGCATAGCTAAAAGTGGATTCATACATTTGTCTACGATATCCTTGACCTGTATGTCTAACCTATAATAAATAACGTCAGCAGATACGATGCTAGTGGTATTTAAGGAAACACAGACAATATCGGTCTCCATCAAATTGTCGAAAATAAATTGCGCCATTGCGAAAATGGGGGACATCGGCTCTAAATTAGACGTTCATACGATATCGCGCTGACTGATAATCACCATCATTCTTGTATGGCTTATTATAGTGTTTAGTTAACGCTATATTATATTTATGGATTAATGGATGGCAACCGATATAATAATATAAATGTTCTCATTGCATTGGCCATTTACGACTACAGAATAAATGCATCTAAGGAAAATGGGCTTTTCCTGCTATAGCTGTGCCACGCCCATCACTAGTTAGCTACGCCCACACCCCGCTCGCGTTGGGATCGATCGATCCTTAAACTTCTTGACTATCAATTACCAGAAAACCAGGGAAACCTGTTGACTATTTTGAAACTAATTTGACTAGGTGGTTTTGCTGCCTAAGGCAGCAACAGCACCCAGTCAAATTTGTTTCAAAATAGTCAACAAAATGTTTATTAAGTGGTAAAGATGTACAACGCGTCAGACTATTAAGCGTTAAAGACGGACTGTATCGAGTCATTCATGACGTCATGATTATGACATCAGCCTACACGTATCGTCGTTGATTATGACGTCATATGATTGAGTAAGGAAATGGATTACTGAATTACTTGTCATACATGCATGTATTATGTAGCTGTAAATGACCAATGCATTTACGTTGGAATTATTTATACCGTAAGAAATATTGTGAAGATTTTGAAGGAAATCCGATGTTGACAATGGCTGCCACGTCGCCTAAACTCAGATCATTTTTTAATGCCCCAATGCTTCCAACCATAGATAGATACATACCTAGAAAGATAGAGTTGAAACTGTTAATAAATGATGAAACCGTTCATGATGAAGGCGGCCAATACGGGCATTTGTAGTGGTCTTGTAGAATGTCCATTTGTAGGCAAAGCAAACAAATGGACCGCTGAAACTACTAGCTCGAATACCAATAATGGAGCCAGTAATTTCACTTGTATGTTTAAAAAAAAGTGTTCTCTTGGCCTGCAAATGGCCATTCAATAATCACATACTTTGATATTCTTGACCGAATTTTGCTATTAACCCATTAGCACTCATATCAGACAAAAACGGCTCCATTTGCAGACTAAGAGAAGAATATTATTGAGAATGTATCACTGGAATGACTGGCTCGGTTACCGAGCCAGTCATTCCAGTGGTACATTTCTCAAAAATAGTCATTTATTGGTCTGCAAATGGACATTTTCTACAAGAAAATTGAAATTTTCTTGAACAAAATCAATGGTTAAATGGTTATCGGATGTTTCGTGTAGTTTTGTCGGTGTCGTTTTCACAACGGTTGCTCCGCTCCAACATCACCAGCCGAAAGCCAAAACAGAGGATTTCTAAGCATTTTGAGCACATTGTTCATGCTGATATGGTAAGCTCACATAATTCAGTATTCAAAACTGTCAGATTATATCATAGTTTTCACGGAAAGGAAAGCCCATGAGAATGGGAGCTGGCGCGTTCGGTATACAATGTTAGTATGTATGAGGCAAATTGAATCCGAAGGTGAAGGTCTCCTGGGTATTTCTGGCGTTTGCTGTTCGCTGGATGGTCGGCTTATCAGATCAATTTGACTTATTGATTTTACGGAGAACTTGCTTTATGAATGCTACACTATAACAAGGTCATAGAAACTGTTAGTCGAAATAGATTAATATTACATTATAATATAGGCCTATTGCTCAACATGTATCCTCTTTTAACTGTCACATCTTAAACATTATGCAAACTAGTCTATTCGGTTGTTTTCGGATGCACACTGTTATACTACAGAAGGTAACCGAGAAAAGCCGGTTCTGCGCGGTAAAACACGTTTTCTCTATTGAAGGCGCTCTACGTATGTTTAAATTCATTCCATATTACCAACCACATATGCTGCAATAGATCCAATGTACACGGTTTAGCCCATACCCCTCTGGTGTCAACAATTTTAATTCTCAAATTAAATGAAAAGATGAACGGGTGTTCATTTTTCAATAAATATGGTGGAGTATGTTGATGTCGTAGACAGCAACATCGTCCACCAAAACTGTCGAATGATGTACACCAGTTTCTTCGCTATGGGCACAGTAACAGATAGTATATTGGCATCAGTATGGTACGGGTAACCTGCAATGAATGGCGTGTATTTACCTGGGAAAATAGGTGTGGCGCCCTATAGTTACTACATAGTCAGTATTGTCAGAACGGTTAACTGATTTAACTAACACAGCGAGCGACAGGCTGACAGACTAACACCCACACCGACCGATTAACCTACGAATACTAGCAGCAAATCGAAAATAAAAAGTACTATGAAAATCGGGGATGCGTAAATTAAAGAAACACATGCATACGCCAACCGCTTACAGGGTGAAAAAATAGTAGATTGATCGAAATCTATGTATCCATATTACCTAATTGAACTGTCCAGTTTATACATCTTTCAACCGACGTAATATGACCTCATAATCGACTAAGTAGCGTTTAGGATGACGCCATTATTAATTATAGCACGAATGACTCGAGTTAATCCGACACGTTGGATGAATTGTATGTCTTAACCATTTAATACACATTCTGTCGAATATTTGGGAACTAATTTGACTTAGCGCTGTTGCAACATCACCCAGTCAAATTAGTTTCAAAATATTTAACAGCAAACCTTTTTGAAATTGATTGCCGGGGAGTTCTGGGATAGATATCCCAGCACGCGCGAGTTGTGGGTTGAGATTAGCACGAGACGACCTGGGCATAGCTAAAACTGGAATTAATGCGCGAGACCTGACAAGATTTATGCCAAAATGTGTGCGCATAAGGAGCATTTGTCGTCAAGAAAATACTTTCTTTACAATTCTCCGTTCGAATGACGGTAGAACTTAATTAGGCTAACCCCTCTTGTGGCAAAGCGCTCAAACTGCTACTCTTATCAATTAACACTTTAACATTTATAACTTTAACACTCGAATTTGTTCAAGAAAATATCTATTTTCTCATGGAAAATGTCAATTTGCAGACCAAGAGCAGGCTATTTTTGTTAATTAACTACTAGAATGACTGACTCGATTATCGAGCCAGTCATTCCAGTGTTAAATTATCAAATATAGTTTTCTCTTTATCTGCAAATGGACATTTCTCAAGACCACTGAAGAAGATCGATCCCTACCTGACTATCACTTTCCCGGGAACAATACAGGTAAGTTGTTGAATGTTTTGAAACAAATTGTACTGGGTTTTGGTGCTGCTTATGGCAGCAACAGCGTCCAGTCAAATTGGTATTCAAAATATGCAACAGCATGTTTATTAAATAGTAAAGGCAGATTTCGTATAAAAACGCTTAGTCCATCATCAATTAAGCGGTCGTAACCCACTTACATACGTCATTCATGACGTAATTGAAGATTACGTCATCCTACACGTCACACAGTTGATTATGACGACATATGATTGATGGATAAACTGGAGTCATTCATTAACTTCTCTATGTGTCATTTACGTATAAATCCAAGCGACACCAGCCGTGATAGCGGGGCGGTCAACATCGGTCGTGTAGTCTCTGTCGATCACCAGATAAATGACATCGCGGTGGATACGCCAATCAATACACGCGAATCTATTTCAATTTGGCATTCTTGATTCTAGGATTGTCGTTGAAGGCAAGGAATTAAAGTTGCTCAATGAAAACACGCGACGAGTTTGCTCCCTTTGTTCGAGTATTACAATCGTAATCCAGTTGGTGCAGGTGGATAACCTAACAGGCGGAGAGAAACTATTTCCCATAACCAGGATAATACGAGGAGCACATGTTACTACATACAAACCATGCCCATGTTAAGGAACTCAATAGAGTGGTCTGATCTGCCACTCATGTTTATTCATTTCTTACCAAGTACTAGGCTGGCGTTCTATCCTGGGTGTATATTTACTGGCTCCAAGTGTGGCGAATTCCGAGCGTGTGTGTGCTGGTGTGGCTTCTAGTATTATCAACACATAATCAAATATGGACCATCTATACACCAACGAATTATGTACAGTAGACTATTAGGCCAGAAAAGACAATCGAAAGTATGGTTCCACTTGAATAAAATAGAGCGTGTATGTAGGATGCGGACGATCGTATTTTACTTCCGTCACATATGTTACATGAGCATTGTATCTATTGGCATGCTTGCAGTTTGTGATGAGATAGCTCAGCGGGCAAACAGCGCCATTGTCAATAGCGTATGCAGTATATCTCTAACATGTTCGTAAGGTGGGCAATGGATAAATCCACTTTTAGCTACGTACCGTTCATTTCTCTCTACGCTCCGTCCATGATTGCCGCGTGTTGGGATCGATTTATATACTTTGAATCCTGAATGACAAGAATTTCATGTTCATGGTAACAATACAGCTAACCTGCTGACGATTTTGAAACTCATTTGACTGGGAGCTGTTGCTGCCATAGGCCGAGACAAATTATTTTTAAATTATTCAACATAATGTTTATTAACTGGGACAGACATACTAATGTATGCACTTGATGACCTATTAAGCGTTTCTGAGGAACTTAGATACATTATTAAGTGCGTATTTTAATTATGGCGTCAACCTACATGTGACGTACTTGATTGTGACGTCATGTATTTGAGTGACAGATTTGCTTTCTCTCTTATCCCATTGAACGAATGCTTTTTCTGGCGAATATATTGCATAGAGAATGATGTTCATCCTAAAAAAAGCAATAATACATAGGCGTCTCCATGGAACATAGTACGATCTATGGCAGACTAGTGTAAAGGTGCTGGCCCCATTTCACGATGTTAAACACGATAGATAACGAGCTCTGACAGATTGTAGTCACCAAAAAAATCTTGTACATCGGGCCATGTGCTACAATGTACTACGAGTAAAGGACGAGTTCACCAAGAATATACGAACTTTGTGCGAAGGTAACACGGTTTTACTACGAGACAGCACGAACTTTAAACGACCTTAATACGACTTTAATACAAGCTTAGTACGATCTCTACGACCATAACGCGATGTATGTATACGTTCTCGATGCGTTTTAAGTGCATTCTCTGCAGAACCGGCCAAATAGAAACTTGCAGTTGAGGCCACAAATCATTACACTAGCAGCAACATGTCAGGCCGGCAGCTCACTGCTGACCTGCTCTACAGAACTAAAGTAATCACGTTCGTTACAGCTGGCACCTTGCTCGGATGCCTGCTCCTCCCTCTGTGGCCTCTTTCTGGTTCTACTCCTGAGCTGCCTGACTGCCAGGGTCCCTCCTCGTCCCCTTTTCTTAGGTGACATAGTTCTTCCAACACAATTCAATGATAACTTGCTGCAGACTGGGGTGGGGGTGGGTGTGTGGGGCTGTAGCACATGTGAAACACCTGGTCAATTCCGCGCGATTGTGCTGAGCACGTGAAAAGCAAGTGTTAACCACGTGATGATCGAGTGAAGCATGTACTATGCTCCTATTAAACTTGTAGTGAGGTCCAGGTAAAGACGTGTTAAGCTCGTGTTAAGCTCGTTTTAAGCTCGTACTGATCGTGTACATCGTGATTACCTCGTACTATGTATGTACCGAAAATCCTTGACGAGCTTATCGCGTGCACAGCGTGAACAACACGTACTCAACACGATGTTTCACAAACACAACACGTGCACATCACGATGACACATGATGTTGGCAAACATTTTGAACATGTTCAAGAACCTTCGGCTGACCACGAACACGCACGACCTGTTCAGGATGTGTTACGATGTATGTCGAGCTTATCGCGTGCTAAGGACGATATTACTAGAGTTTTAGGCGATGTCAGAGCTCGTTATATATCGTGTTTAACATCGTGAAAGTGGGCGAGCACCTTAAGACACTTAT
>JAVVLW010001323.1:0-10159 GCA_034401795.1 Chaetoderma sp. LZ-2023a | reverse complement strand
GGACCAGGAGAGTGCGGAGTTTTAATTGTTTATTTTGACCTAGACTGGATAATAGACATTATCATAATAGTACATCTGGTAAGTATTATTCGAAGTAGAAAATAGTACCTATACCCAGCAGCAGTTATGAGATATAGGTGATATATTACAATATGTAATTTAATAATAGTATTAATGTTGTTTCGCTTAAGCATTCATAGTAGTTTCGCAGGCTGTCAGGCTAGCCCAAGTGACTGCCCTAGTTTGGAACTGGGACACATTTGCACTCCTGGGAGGAGAGAGGCAGCGAGGATGAAGAAATGTGCCTAAGCTTGCAATAATAGCCAAATGGGGCCACCAGGGGAACAGTACCCCCAGTTAGCTGATGTGACAGGCTCAGCAGATTACTGTCTTCTCTTAGGCATTCGTCCCTTATTGTGACAATAAAGCCTTCCATTTTCTTTTAAAGCCTGTTTGAGCTGCAAAATGAAACTGTCCAGCTTCAATGCCACAAGCTTGGACTCAAACAATCACGATGTCCAACAGAGCAATGTAATTGTTATATTCACACTAAATTTGATGCGAATCTGTATGATTGTTTTAAAACTGTGAAATAATAACCACAATTTTCAAAGATTTTAAAACTAGCATCATGGTACAGAATCTCTGTCATCTTCATTCATGCGTCAGACGTCAGAGACGAACATGTATAGATTAATGAAGGGCATTTACCAGCTTCCATATTTATTATGCATTGGCTGTATATGACTGTACTTTCCCATAGAGTAAATTTACTTGCGCAGTTGCCAAAATGTTCTCTGCACAAGTCGAATGAAAATACCCTAGTAGTATGGAAGCTGCAGAAACCGACTAAATCGCCTAAATTTTACTACCTTGAAAATAAACGCCACCTTTTCAGCGCTGTTTTCAGACATAGTGAATTTTGAATAATTCAGCTCCTAAGTACCGCATTGTTATATTTTGCATCATGTGACATACTTCACAAAACATGCCACACCGCATGTCTCTGGCTTATTTAGTACTCTATTTTTTCCTGGGAAATACCAGTCAAATAAAAAATATACTCTATGGAGCCATTATACTCTAACTTTTCACCCAGTCAAAATACAGCCAATGTATTCCCTTATATAGATAGATAAAAATTCTTGCACAGATAACCTGTTTAGGAAGAACGCGCCTCGTATTGTTTCATAGGGATTAGACCTTGTTCGTGCCTTCCTCATTTCTTCTGGCTCAAGGATATCAAATACACTCTAAAAGCAAAGGGAAGAGAAAAATGTGTAATCGCTACACATTAGAAAGTAAATACAATGTGAATGAGTGAGTGGGTGAGGGGAAGGGAGGGGGGGGGGGGGATGAAGGAGTGTTCAGTAATTTAACACTTTAACTCTCGAATTTGTTTTTAAAATTTGTAATTTTTTCATAGATGTTATCAAGCCAGTCATTCCAGTGGAAAATTTGCAAAAATAGTCTTCTCTTGGTCTGCAAATGGGCATTTTGCAAGACCCCTACATAAGCCGTTTACGGGTTAAATGGTAAGGTAAGTATGAACTCAGGATGGTATTTTTCTTTACTCAGCTTCATTTTCACAATGCAGATCTATACTAGATGCCGCTAGGAATATATTTGATCAAATTTCATCCATGAATAACAAAAGATGACATGATTGTTGACAATGCACACACAATCAAGATGAATGGATAGAAAGACAGATGGATGCCAGGTGGATGATCACTATAGCTCAGCTTACTGACCAGTCAGCTGAACCAAAAACAAGAGCAATAACAATGCAATAAATCTGTTGAATTACTGCTTCAGGTAACCTTATGCCGAGCATATTTTGACTTGAAGTCTGAATGGCTGTTAGCCTCCTTTTATACTCCTTGGCTTGGGTTATAGCCATGCTTTCGGTATCCCTTGAGATGATATCCAGGTACAAGAACATGTACTGAATTCTAGACATGTGGGTAATAAATGACAAACCTGTTCAACGTTTTCTGACATGTTTATGATTTTCATAAACATGAACAGCTTTTGATATGAGGGGACAAATTTCGTTAACAAACCAACTTAGAATGTAAAAGAGATCCTTATTGATCAAGACTGAACCAATCAAAATATACAATATACTCAGGGCAAATTCTGGTTCCGAATAATTTTCTTGCATACATTCTTAGAATGTACTACTATGGGGTGAATATACATGTATAATGGATAAACTTTGTGATGTATCACTAATGGAGGCATACAGTGTACTCATCTGTTTGTATGCTTACATACAATAATATTTGCACCAGGGTCAACAGTGTAATTTGAGTGTAGCTCAGCTATACAAGTTGCTTTTGTTCACAGTTAATGACATATTTCATTACAATCAGGCTTCTGGCAATTGTAAGTGAAGATTTATTTGTGGAGATTTGTGTTCAAATAAAGCTTGAGTGATGTTCTAATATGTGTAAATAAATACCTATGACATATTTATATCGATCTGACATTCATTACCTTACTATTGAGAACAGCATTTAGACTTTTTTCAGAACAGAAATCAGTCTCATCATCAAGATTCATTTTTTTCTGCAATCAATAATAATTAAAAATTCAAATTATACACTGCTGGGAAAAAAAATGAGGCAAACATGATTTATCATATTTTTTATGATTACTCTTTCATGTTAATAAATACAGGCGAAATAAGTGACAATTTTACATAATATCGTATGCATTGTCTGTGTGCAGGGTACCTTTTAGTATGGGATAGCTTTTCCCTTGTTTTTCTTCTGAAATCTCAGCCGTTTGAGCAAGCTGTCTGACAGCCTTTTACAGTGTGCTGCATCAATGCTGTTCCATTCATGTCTAACTGCTTCCGACAACCAGTCAGTGCCCCCAAATTTTCTGCCAACTAGTTTGGCCTTGATATGCGCCCATATCTTCTCTATGGGGTTAAGATCTGGTGACTGTCCGGGCCAAAACATCACCAACAGAGAATGCCGCTCAAACCATGACTTTGTTGTTTTTGCTGTGTGTGACAGGGCATTATCTTGTTGAAAAACAGCTTTTTTATATCCACTACACAACTTGTTCAGGCTTGGAAGCAACCCCTTTTCTAATATGTTTTGATACTCCTTTGCATTAATGGACTTTTCACATTGCACAAGTTCATCAACACCAGATGCAGAAAACACACCCCCATACCATAATTCCACCTCCTCCATGTTTCAGTGGTGGAGAGGCATTCTGGGTTATATTTTTCGCCTGACCTACGAAGACAGCGCTCTGGAGCATCTGTACACAGCTCAAAACGTGACTCATCACTCCAGAGAACACGCCCAAACCACTGAGAATCATGGTCACGATAAAGTGCCAAAAATCTGAGTCTGTCTGCTAGGGTTGCACGATTATTCACTTTTCATAATCGCGATCATTTAAAAAAATTAATCGTGATCATACGATTAATCATGAACTATATTAACTACATCAATGCTGCTTAGATGTTATTATGCTACTGCCGATTGTAAGATTATGGGTTAGGCACTTGGATATAATACATACATCGACAGAATACGCCAGTTGCTGATTGCAAACACAGGAATGTATCAAGATTTTTCTAGACGGAAAAGGGAAGGTACCGTATTTCGCTTAATTGTAGCCTATGCGCTAATAGAAGCCCACCCCATAACTTTGACATAGGAGCTCCAATGATTTCTTAGCAGGTTCAAAACGGCAAAACTCTGTATTAGAAGCCCACCCCCTAACTCAGCAGATTGTATAGGAAGATTTTTTTTAAGAGCAAATTTGTAAGAATAGCGTGTATAATAATAACAATCGTGTCACACTGGGTGTGTCTACTTCAGACAGATCTCTGCCCCGATACACTTCCGGCCCCTCTAGAAGTCAATACAGGCCTCTCGGATCTGTAAATCTCGACCACCTATTAGATTAATACTAATAGTAGGCCACGATGTTCAAGATATAATAAAGTTTATTCCACCCTTTCGTAGTCAAAATGCACTTAAAACAGTCTTGGCGTGATTAAATACCTTCCTTTATATAAATATATTTTAAGACTAAATTTATGTACCAAACAAGTACAGGAGAAAATGTGCATCAATTTTGTAATGCTGATCAACATTAAATGATCCAAATTGAATTATTACGAACGACAATATAGCCGGCTTCTTAAGTTGGCGAGCCAGCAACTCTTGCGATGGGAGGCGGCATGTTCTCGCGAGATATTATACTCTAACGGGAGTTTATCAAACGGGTAAACCGTTATTCAGATCAGTATAATACTCAGTTCCTATCGCGCAATGATATCCTATCGCGCAATGATAATACATAGAAATTCCAGAGTTCCGAGTCCCCGATTCCAGAATATTATATCCGAGTACTCGCTCTAAAATAAACTCTTCAATTGGAGGCGAATCATGTGATTTGTATCTTTTCGCGACGCCATTTTATATCAAATTGTGGATTAATTTTGATGTAATAAACGACCTTTATTAAAGGATACGCAATATTTAGGCGCTCAAATCAAATAATTTCACTTCCCCAGTGATGTTTTGAGGTATACATTAAACATACGCGTAGGCGGTGAGAATTTTTACGGGAGAAAATGCGTTGAATTTCCGTGGTATCAGTTTTAGAACTTTTTTGGGGAAACCGTTAGCGCATAGCTATTCAGAGAATGGGGAATGCGGGATAAGTGCGTGTGATTACAACAACAATGACAAATAGCGACCAAGTGAACAATCTTTATTCATCTAAAACTAATCATGAGTCAATACAAACAAATCAGTTATGTAATTAGTTTATTTAATCATTCACACATTCGGATGATAGCCGGATGTTTGTTTCCATGATTGGTAACGCGAGCAGAGTTTCACAAGCGTAAAAGTGTCTTGACAAAAATTTCAACATGGCGATTACATGATTATTTCATTTTATAATCGTCCACGATCATTTTGAATTATAGAATTGCGATTAATCGAATAATCGTGCAACCCTACTGTCTGCAACCTTCTTTGTGGACAGCAATGGTTTCTTAGCACACAGCTTTGATGAAAATCCAGCTTCCTTGAGCCTCCTTGCAATTGTTCTTCTTGAAACAATCTTATTTTGTGAATTTCTGAATTCTTCTGCTAATTTGGTGAGTCTTCTTACGATTCTTCAGAACAGTCATTTTCAGCCTTCTTTCATCTCGACATGTCACTTTAGCTCGCCCAGAACCTGCTTTCCGGGCAACAGAACCTGTCACTTGAAATGTGTGGCCAATTCTCTGTATTGTAGATAGTGGAATCTGAATATCCTCAGACTTTAGAATTTTCTTAATCTCAGGATATGACTTTCCAGCTTGACGAAGATCTGCGATCCGGCTTTTGACTTCAACAGGTACATGGAAGTTAGCCTTTTTTTAAGACACTTTGAATCAAAAATAACAACTTCACTCTTCAGGCACAGTGACCACACTGAATACACAGAGATTACAGAAATGGCTAATGTCTTGTCACCTCGGTCAGCATAACTCAACTAGCTTGCTAGTTTGGTTAGTTAATTCACTTTAAATCCTGAACACAGAGACGCACTATTTGTCTTTTGTGTATGCATGTAGGTCTAATATAGAACAAGAATCCATTCAGTAGATGGCTTTTGATATGCAAATTAGCTCACTCAGCAGTGGAAAGCAGTCAGACATGAATGGAACAGCATTGACGCAGCACAATGCAAAAAGCTTTCAGACAGCTTGCCCAAATGGGTGAGTTTTGAGACAAAAAAAATCAGGGAACGGCTATCCTATACTAAAAGGTACCCTGCACACGAACAATGCATACAATATTATGTAAAATTGTCACTTATTTCACCTGTATTTATTAACATGAAAGAGTAATCATAAAAAATATGATAAATCATGTTTGCCTCATTTTTTTTGCCCAGCAGTGTAAGTTTACAACAAATATGCAGCTAAAACACATCATAAGACAAGTGAAACCATTCTAGAATGCCTAGGAGACTACATGTATGTCTACAGCACTGCATAAAACCAACTTTACATTAAAAGCATTGGAACAAAAACGGATCAGTACTTTTTTATTTTGGTAGAGCTAGAGAAAAACATTTTGTGTGTAATTTAGTAAATACGCGTCAATGAAACCGGCACGAACACGAAATGAAACCAAAATATCCCGCTACTCGAATGTTTCTGCGCATCTATTAATTTCTTGTGAATCAATTTTATAAATATAACTTTGAGTAGTTGAGGACCTGATCGGCTTACACATAAGTTTTACTATAATTATAAAGTATTACATGTGACTTACAGGACCCTTAACTTTCCATGATAGCATCTGATTGAGTTCAGGGACCGCTTCCTCATATGACGGAATCCAATTTGCTGTTTCATCAGAAATCACCTAGCAATAATAATAATAATAATAATAATAATAATAATAATAATAACAAGCATTCTGTAAGCAATACATGTCCCCTACCTGGTGATATAAATCTTTAGAGACTGACACTCAAAAATTTCATTAAAAATTGACAAAAGCAGCTGAAACTCAAACTTGATCTGTAACTTCTCATAACATAGCAATAACCCAAGTCTCAGTTATATATGGTGAAGGAGAAGGAAAAAGTCTTGAAAGCTGATATGTTTGTATTTCATAAGTCGAAAGGGGACATAGCTCCATCAAAAAATGATGCAACCGCCTGAAACCCGAACTTGGTCTGTAATTTCTCATATTAAAGTAATGTACCAATTCTCAGTTGAATATCTTGAGACTGCGGGGAAAAGGGCGGAAAACTAATATTTTTTGTATTTCATGTCGAAAGGGGCCATAACTCCATGAAAAACTGACGAAAATGTCTGAAACTTGAACTTACTCTGTACCTCCTTATACTAAAGCGAAGTACCAATTTTTCCTTAAATATATTGAAGGAGTGCGAAACAAATTGCTCAAAGCTGATATTTTTCATATTTCCTAAGTCGAAAGGGGGCATAACTCCATCAAAAATGTACACATACGCCCGAAACTCGAACTTGGTCTGTAACTTCTCATAGCTAAGCAATGTAGCAATTCTCAGTACAATATCTTTAGACTGCGGAAAAAAGTGCGGGAACACTAATATTTTTCGTATTTCATGTCAAAAGGGGGCATAACTACATGAAAAATTGACAAAAATGTCTGAAACTTGAACTTCCTCTGTAACTCCTTATACTAAAGCGATTCACCGACTTTCGCTTAAATATCTTGAAGGAGTGTGAAAAAAAGCGCGGATAGCTGATATTTTTGGTATTTCTTAAGTCGAAAGGGGGCATAACTCCCATAAAAAATTGACGCATAATGCCTGAAACTCAAACTTCGTCTGTAACTTCTCATAACAAAGCAATATACCAATTCTCAGTTGAATAATACCTTGAAGGACTGCGAAAAAAGTGCGACAGACGGACGGAGTGCAAACACTCCCCCCCCGTTTTACCGGTAGGGGACTAATAATAATAATTAGTTTTAGTGATGTATCGCAAACAATACTCCCACATTCCGCTGAACCATGCCTTTCACTAAACGCATGCAATTAATCTTTTAGTTGCTTCACTATAAATTGATACTACAATTACAATGCATCCACACACCAAAATTGATCGGTGTACATACAAAACAACTCTTAAAACAAAAGCCAGGACAAGAGTTTTCTATGATGCTCAGTGAACTGTGAAAAGTAGGTCATGCCTAGCAATGCATCCAAGTTTGGTTACTGTATACAAAAGACCCTTGAAGCTACAGCCTGGCAAATGCCTGGATAAGAATTTTCTATAATGCTCAGTGAACCGTGAAAAGTAGGTCACATTAACTTACTTTTGATACATGACAAACCATTAGCTTACAATGCATCCATACACCAAATTTCGTGACTGCATACAAAAAATTCTTGAAACTACATCCCGCACAAGAATAAGATATGATGTTCAGTGACCCAGGAAAAGTAGTCACACCGACGACCCTTTATTATATGACATCGCTAGGCTATGATGCATTTATACCATGTTCGGTGACTATATGTGCAAAACTCTTGAAAATATTGTCTGCACCGATAAATTGGAGACGGATAAATACAATTTTCTATGAAGTTTAGTGAACCATGAAAAGTAGATCACGCTGACATACTTTTGATACATGACAGACCTTTAGGCTATGCTGCATCCATGAATCAAGTTCACTGACTATATGTGAAAAACTTGAAAATATGGTACGGACCAAAAATCGGGGACAGACAGCATGGATGGACAAAAAGATTACTATATAAACCCCCCAAATACCCCATTTTTGAGGAGGTGTAAACTATATACTATAGTAAAAAGAGAAGACGCTGATTGAGGCAATACCATTGACATAATTTCCAAAGATATTATACTAGAACTTGAGTTATCATTTGGAAAAACATTTTCAATAATTGTGGCACCACAATCTTTATCACTTCACTTCAATTTTCACCCACATTGTAGACCTGTGCCCTTTGGCACTATAAAAGGGCAATCTCTGTTTCACATGTTTGTCATGATGTACATCAACATAATGCTAAAAGCTACCATTATATAGATACTTTAATACATATATACTTCTATCACATAAACAATACTTTCAACCCATTCCATATTTCTTGAAAAGAACACACATGAAAATTTAACGAACATTTTTCATTGATTAAGTAACGCATAGCAAGTATTTTCATTAGCTCGATGATCAGAAGCCATTGCATTGGCTTCCACTCAAATAATTTCAAAATACTCAACAGAATACAATGTACACTGTAAAGAATGTACCTTTCCAGGAATTTGTCGTTGAAATGGTTAATGTTGCCCTGCGCTCTCTACAGTAGCATAATAATCAACATGCAGACAATGCCTACTCAATGTCAGAAGCAGAGGTACTCTAAATCACATGTTTTGGTAATGGCTCTTATATCCACCTTACCAAGCCCTATGAAAACAGCGAAGCTCACCTCATCCTTTGTGAAGTCCCACTCAAGATCATGCCGGGCTTCAAGACCTTTCATCTGCAGACCAAGACCTCTCCGTCCACGCTGCATAGATGACTCTACAATGTCCACTCTGCCCTGCCCAGTGAGACCTAGACCTGTGCCTTCTTTATAACCCATTTTGGCCTACAGATAACAATGAAGTAAACTTATGCATGTAAAATTTTGTAATAATATTATTTTAACCTTTTAAACACTCATATCAGCCAGACGGATTCTGTAGTGCTTTTGAGAAATGGTCATTTGCAGACCAAGGAGACTATTTTTGACAATTTACCACAGGAATGACTGGCTCGATAACCAAGCCAGTCAGTCCGTCCAGTGGTAAATTTTCAAAAATAGTCTTCTCTTGGTCTGCAAATGGACATTCTCTATGAGAAAATTGAAAAAAAAATTAAAACAAATTTGAGGGTTAATTGGATAAACTAGAGGCCAAAGAGGCCTACATTTCCCATCTGCAATATCATGAAATTTCTGAAAATATGCATCTTTGTACCCCGACACTTACCCCCACACACAACCCACAGTCTGGGGGCTGAGCCTAATGTAAACATTGCCTCGCATTTGTAACTAATATACTGAATATTGCTGAATTCCAGCAACTTTCACTTGGGACCGGAACCTAACATAAATGTTGGATTAGAACCATCCCCAATCACATGGTAACTCACAAAAACAAATTTGATTGAATTCCACTAAATGGTTTCAGAGGAGATATCTGGACAGACAGACAGACAGGTGGATGTACAGAAAGATGGAGGGAAGTGATTGTACATGTAATATCTCTGCCATTTTTTCAAAATGTGTGGGCTAATAAAATTACATTCAGAGATTGTTCAGATCTACGCCTCCCACCACCATCACACAATGGATGATCAATGCAGCATGAAATTGACTAGCACTGCAGTGTCAAAGAAAATTGACATAGCATTTTCTACTTATTTATGAATCCAAGTATGTATTGCACCGATGATATTCATTCACGCATAAAAGGCATATTATTAGAAAATTTAAAAGTAGGTGCAAAACACATACACACACATACAATATACTTCGCTTACCATCATTTTTTGCGCAGTTGGATTATAGAGGGTGGAAATGTCTGGCTTTTGTTTTTTGATAACCA